>PVLC010001958.1:54489-74394 GCA_004027655.1 Graphiurus murinus
AAAAAAAAAAAAAAAAAAAAGAAAACTGAATCCAGATAAACATGGGGATTGCCACATTCTTGCTACAGGAACTGAGTAAGTAAAACCAACATAGATATTATTTTTATTTACTAATAATCTCTCTTTTTGTACACAGATACACACCTGCACACACACATACATGCCTATGCACCTGTATGTACGCACAAGATTTTTCTTTTTTTTTTGCTTTTTACCTACAGAATAAACATGTAGTTGCTGACTTATTCAAGATCATCTTTTACATGCTCTATAAACATACTATCACTTTTTCAGTTTTATCCCAGGTAATACATGCCTGTAGTTTTTATTGCTGCTGTCTGTTAGTTTATGGACTCTCCTTGCCAGAAATACCTTTGCTGTCATTTTTCAACATAAAAAAATTACATATACTTTAATTCATCAGGGCACAGATGCCACCTCATAGATGCAGACTCTCACATCTCCCAACTGCAAATAATATTTTTCTTCTGACCTCCCATCATCTTTAGTGAATTTTTGAAGTTCCTTTCTTCTATCTATATTTTAATTATTCCATAAAGAATGTAGCACCTGTTCATGCACTCTTAATAAACTAGTACAGTCTCTGGGATTTCAGAGTATTATTCTTCCAAAGTTCCTCTTGATTGACATTTGTTCAAAGTCTGATTAATGTTGTCTTACAGATGAATAAAAGAAGTACCATAATATTGGTCATGGAAAAGCATTGACTGACATATTTCCAAAATTGAAATATACTGGATTTTTATTTAAAATAGAAATAATTATTTGCTTTACACACAAATCATTAAGTCACTGGAGTAAGTAATTGCATTTTTTTTAACTTATTGAAGGGAGTATGCAGTGTCTCTAGATAGGAGTTAGGAGCACCGCTGCAGAAGACCTGTTTGTTTTCTCTCACAAAAGATATGTTAGAATGACATGTCATAACTAGATCATTACTATAAGGAAACAAAATTTATCAAAAATTAAATAACTATCTCAATGATGTTTCAATTTAAGTCTCTTCTTAAACCAAACATCTTTATGCAAATATCTGGCTTCCAAATTCAAGAACTTCTTCTATATATTTACTAATTATTTCTCTAGAATGTTTTATTTTTGGCTCTCTTGAGTGTGTTTTGTCAGAAAGTAATTGTTTTTTTTTTCCTTTTGTGCATTATAATTACACATAATATTGGGGTATAAAGTAATAGAAACATACATCCTCAAGAGTCTGAGAGTACTTCCCTCCAAGTCCTATGCTACCTTTTTACCTCCTCATACATATCTTTGAGACTGGAATTTATAATTCTGTATACATACATAGTATTGTTTTAAGGGTTACACTCTTTATGTCTTGGTTCCCCCACTCCCTTCCTAAAACCCCTCAATCACTACATTAGAATCTTTGCTCTTCTACCAGATGTTACCCTTATTTTCTAATTTCTCTCTAGATTCCACATATAAGTAAAATCATACATATATTCATTTTCTTGCACAGGCTAATCTTCCTTAGTATGATATTGAGTTCCAGCCATTTTTCTGAAAATGACATAATTTCTTTCTTTTTTATTTCTGAGTTAAATTCTATTCTGTGTATATACCATAGCTTTGTGATCCATTCATTTGCTGAAGTAACATCTAGGCTAGTTCCATAATTTGGCTAATGTTAATTGTGCTGCTATGAACCTGGATATGCAAATATTGCTACAATATTATGATTTCAGTTCCTTTGACAAGATACCCAGAAATGCTATCATTGAGTCATATCATTCCCAATATTCTGAGAAACTTCCACATTGATCTCCATAGTGGTTGTACTAGTTTGGAACCCTACCAACAATGGATCAGAGTTCCTATTTCCCCACTTCCTCACCAGCACTTACTATTATTTCTGTTCTTAGTGATAATCATTTTAACTGGAGTTAGATGGAATCTCAGTGAGGTGTTGATTTGCATTCTGATTGGTAAAAATGCTGAACATTTTTTTCATATAATTATTAGGTATTTTTATTTCTTCTTTTGAGAGGTATCTATTCAGTCCAGTTACCCCTTTTATTATTTTTTTTTTAGTGTTCAGTTTTTTAAGCTTTTTGTATATTCTAAATATTAGTCTTTCATTAGGGGGGTAAGTGGCAAAATCTTCTCCCATTCTCTACCCTGTCTTTGTAAATTCTTGATGATTTACTTTGCTACAGGGAGCTTTTTTATTTTAATGTCATCCCATTATTAATTATAGTTTTAAATTCCTGAGTTTTGGGTGTCTTCTTGAGGAAGTTTCTACCTACCTATATATTGGAATATTGGTCTTATGTTCTCTTCTAGCAGTTTAAAAGTTTCTGGTCTAACTTCTAGATCAGTGATTCATCTTGATTCTTGTACAAAGTGAGAGGTTGGGATTTAATGCCATTTTTTACATATGAATAACGTTTTCCCAACACCATTTGTTTAAAAGATTTTTTCCATTTTATGCATTTGACATCTTTATCAAAAATTAACTGGTTATAAATATGAAGCTTTGTTTCTGAATCTTCTGTTCCGTTCTATTGATCTTTGTGTTTGTTTATGTGTGAACACCATGCTGTTTTTATTACTCTTGCTTTGTAGTATAGTTTGAAGTCAGGGATTGTGATGTCTCTAATATGAGGCATGGTTTTTGTTACTGAGTATTACTTTGAATATTTTGTTCTTCTAGTTTTATAGCTGATTTCTCTAGATATGTGACTTGACTTTCTCTTTTCTTTACATAATAACAACATTATTCACAGTGATGGACTGAATGGTTTTGTGCACAAAAATTCATTTGCTGTAACACTAAGTCCCAATGTGACAGTATGGAGGTAGGGGCCTTTGAAGGACAATTGTTTTTTGTTTTGTTTTGTTTAATTTTTGTAGATGAAACCATAAATATAGACACCTAATCATAAGATCAACAATCTTATGAGAACAGAAAGACTAGAGCCTGCTCCCTTCCACATGTAAAGATACAGCAAGAACTCAGACATCGGTGAACCATAAAGAATGGCTATTCTATAATTCTTTGGTGTCATTAGTCTACATTTTTATGTAACACCATATGTTTCACTTTGGGTCATATTTTATCTTTTTTGCTTTGTTCTGATAATAATATAACTATATCTAGGAAATATCCTTACCATTACCACATAGAAAAAACTAAACTGCTGTATCTATGCAAATGCTAACCCTGCCCTAACCCTTTTCCTAACACATTACAGAGGAATATGCATTAGCTAGAATGAAAACATTTTCACAGTATCTTCCTGTGCATTTTCACAATATAAAATATAATTAAATGAGCACTTTTATAGTTTCTTCAAGACTGTAGAAATTGTTATTGGCAGATATGCTGACCCATTAATTTTCCCATTCATTGAAACATACTATATCTAGTTCAGTTGACTGTAGATTGTCCTCTCCAAGTAACCAATATATTTTTTTATCTTTGTTTAGAAGAGAAACTATTCAACTTTGAGGTAGGTAACACCATTCAATAGCCACCATTGCCATCTCTTAAAGTTTCAACACTTTTTTTTTTTTTTTTTTTTTTTTTGGTCCTGGGGATTGAACCCAGAAACATTCTACTACTGAGCCACACCTTCATCCTTTTTAATTTTTTGTTTTCAAACAGGGGTCTGGATAAGTTTCTGAGAGTCTCCCTAAATTACTAAAACTGACTTGCAATCCTTCTGTCTCAGCCTCTCAAGTATTAGATTATAGGCATGTACCACCACATTCAGCTAAGTTTCTACTTCTTAATACTATACAATGGCAATTAAATTTCAACACGAGGTTTGAGGTAGTCAAACATTCAAACCCTGGCAAGAAGACTGAAACAGTTAACCACAATACACATTTTAAAAGACACAAATATAATCTCAATCTTAAGACATTATATTTTACTTATAGGGTCTAAAAGTCCTTTAATATAATATTTCTTTAACCAACAATATTTAAAACATTTTTATTTATGACATCATGTTATAAATTGTAATTATTTTGTTTTCTTTCTTTGTAGACATGGATTAGAAAGACTGCTGAAGCTTTTCATTGAATAGCTCTCCGTTTGTAACTCAACTTCCAGTATACTAGTGCTCTACATGAAGAGCCTAATTTTGTATAGCCAGTTAATTTTAGTCATTAAAAGTGAATTCACAAAGAATTTTATATATGTGTCCTTTATTTGGATATTAGTGGTTTATGTAAACAGAATTAGCTGTCCTGATAAAAGTCAGGATTTAGAATCAATGAGAAATTTCATGATTTGAATCAGACATATGATATTTTAATATACATAGATATTTTATTTATTTTATTTTAATCTTTCCCACTATAATTTTAAAAACAAAATGCCTGATAAAAGTAAATATAAATTTAGGGAGAAATATTTTATTTAAAACTTAATATTGACCATATATTTTGAACTTAAATTTGGTTTGTTGGGAGCTAACCATATAAGTTTGTATCTATGTACTGAGTTTTTATAAAGGCAAGAGAACAAACTATATTTATATTTCATTTATGCATGTATATTTGTATCATACTGAATCTCACTATGATGTATAATTGCAATGCATAAATAGAATCATATTAAACAAAAAATTGCAACAAATGTACTTTGTAGATCTTAACTGCCTTTTATTTGTGATTCTGGAATGAGATAGCACTCAGAATCAGTAGAGGTTCAGAGAACTTAACCGAATAATGTGCACAGGCAGTATTTATAAAGAGTAAAAAGAAAAAAGAAGTGGCATATAGAAAAAACAAACAAACAAAACCTTGATTGGTTACAGCTTGACATTTACCTTTTTGGATGTGGTGGGAAAAGACATTTGCCTTATGTGGACATTGTCTCATCTATTGTAAGTCTATGCATGGCTAAGGCTTAACTGCTATGATGAGCTAAGACGTGACTATTTGTTATGAGAATATATTCCTGTTTATTGAAAGGAAGAAGGTTCCTCATCAACACAAGGCAAAGAATCTATTTTATTGTAAAAGATACATCAAAATGATATACAGAAGTTGGAGATAAAGCTCAGTGGTAGAGTCCTTGCCTAGCATGCATGAACCTCTGGGTTCAGTCTCCAGCACAACTATAGCATGAAAAATATATTAAATACAATATATAAACTGGAAATATAGCAGAAGTAGTCAACCTAAAAAAAATTACAGATTTGTCTAATAAATTGTTAGATAATATGCTAATCAAGGAAGAAGATGATGTAGTATTGAAGCTCTGTCTTCCAAATTGTGTCATATTCAATGAGGCAATTTTTGACTTACGGTAACAAAAAAACTAGAATAGGTGAGACTGAAAACAAAGGACAGATTGTACCTTTTGGTCATTACTTTTAGCAACTACTTTATTGAGGTTGTGTTTCTAATTCTTACCTTAAATTCAGGATGCAGAGACCTGAATCTCAAGGTAAGAGGAGAACACAGTGCTTCTAGGAAGAGATCCAATATGTACTTTGCTTGATCTGAGGCTATAATTACACTCATGTACTGAATACTCTTTTTTTTTTCTGAGTACTGGGGATTGAACTCAGGGGCATTCTTCCTTCGAGCTATACCCCCAGCCCTATTTTTTATTCCTTATTTTGAAACAGGGTCTCACTAAGTTCCGGACTGACTCACTAGGTACCTGAGGCTGGCCCCAAATTTGGATACTCTGGTCTCATCCTCCCAAATGCTGGGATTACAAGTGTGTACCAACATGCCTGGCTCTTTTTAATTTAATTTTTAATTGGTGCATTGTAATCATACATCTTTGTTAGGTAAAAATTGGTATAGGTAAAGGCATACATGCACACATCTTCCATTCAACCCTTCCCCAATTCTTGCCCCACTTACTCCCCCTCCTCCCTCTCAAGGTCAGTTTAGTGATTGACCTTGATGTGTTCATGAAACTGCACCATGCTCATCAGGGTGTTCCCCCTACCCCATCACCTTCCATTAAGTCAAATTCTTTGTTCACCAAAGGTTTCTCCTTCTTCACTGGAGTCCCTCTTATGTCCCATTTTCTCCCTAGCTTCCACGTATTAGGGAGAACATACAATTTTTAACTTTTTGTGACTGACTAATCTCACTTAATATAATGTTTTCCAGTTCCATCCATTCCCCGGCAAATAACATGATTTTGTTCTTCTTTATGGCTGAGTAAAATTCCATTGTGTACATATCCCATAGTTTTGTAATCCATTCATCTGTTAATGGACATCTTGGCTGGTTCCATAGTTTGGCAATTGTAAACTATGCAGCTATAAACATAGATACACATGTTTGGTATGATAGTTTGGTTTCCATTCTTTTGGGTAGATACCCAGAAGTGGTATTGCTGGATCATATGGTAGGTTCATTCTCATTCATCTGAGGATCCTCCATACTGTTTTCCAAAGTGGTTGCACTAATTTGCAATTCCACCAACAATGTATTAGGGTTCCCACTTCTCCACATCCTTGCCAGCATTTGTTGTTGTTTGTGTTTTTTCACCTAACTCCATTCTGATTGGAGTTAGGTGAAATCTCAAGGTAGTTTTGATTTGCATCTCTCTGATTGCTAATGATGTAGAACATTTCCTCATACACTTATTGGCCATCTGTATTTCTTCTTTTTTGAGGTGTCTATTTAGATTCTTTGTCCATTTTTTGATTGGGTTATTTGTTTTCTTAGCTGTGAGTTTCTTGAGTTCTCTGTACATCCTAAATATTAGTCCTCTATCAGAAGAGTAGCTGGCAAAATTTTCTCCCACTCTGTGGACTCTCTGTTGAGGTTCTTGATAGTTTCCTTTGCTTCACAGAAGCTCTTCAGTTTAATGCAATCCCATGTATTGATATTCCTTTGAGTTGCTTGTGCTTATGGGGTCTTATTGAGAGTTTTTACCTATGCCTATGTGTTGAAGTGTTGGGCCTATGCCCTCTTCAAGATGCTGTAAGGTCTCTGGCTTGAATACCAGGTCTTTGATCCACCTTGAGTTGACTCTTGTGCAGGGTGAGAAAGTGGGGTTTATTTCCTTTTTCCTGCATATGGTTAACCAGTTTTGCAAACACCGTTTGTTAAAGAGGTTATCTTTTTTCCAGTGTATGTTTTTGGCTCCTTTGTCAAAAATCAGTTGACTTTAAGCACGTGAGTCTGTTTCTGAATCTTCTATTCTGCTGCATTGGTCTGTGTGTCTGTTTTTGTGCCAATACCATGCTGTTTTTATTACTGTGGCTTTGTGGTAAAGTTTGAAGTTAGGTATTGAGATACCTCCTGTAGGGTTCTTGTTGCTAAGAACTACTTTGGCTATCCTGGGCTTTTTGTTGTTCCAAATGGATTTAAGGACTGATTTTTCTATGTCTGTGAGTAGCGACCTTGGTAATTTCATGGGTATTGCATTGAATTTGTAGATTACTTTTGGGAGGATGGCCATTTTGATGATATTTATTCTGCCTCTCCAAGAGTATGGTAGATTTTTCCATCTTCTAAGGTCTTTGTCAATTTCTTTTTTCAACTTTTTATTATTTTCCTTATAGAGGTCTTTTACCTCTTTGGTTAGGTTTATCCCTAAGTATTTTATTTTTGGGGATGCGTTTTTGAATGGAATTGTTTATTAGATTTCTTTTTCAGAGGTTTGATGGTTGGCATACAGGAAAGCTTCTGATTTTTTATGATTGATTTTGTACCCAGACACTTTGCTGAATTTGTTGATTAGTTCTATAATTTTTTTGGCTGACTTTGTTGGGTCTTAAGTATAGTATCATGTCATCTGCAAGAGGGATAGTTTTAGTTCTTCTTCCCTATTTTTACCCCTTTGATTTCCTTCTCTTGCCTTATTGCTCTGACTAGAGTCTCAAGTACTATGTTGAACAGAAGTGGTGATAATGGACCTCCTTGTCTTGTTCCTGTTTTTAGTGGGAACTCTTGCAGGTTTTCTCCATTTAATATGATATTGGCTGTAGGCCTATTGTATATTGCCTCTATGATTTTGAGGTATGTTCCTTCTATTCTCATTCTCTGCGGTGCTTTTAGCAGAATGGGTGTTGGATCTTATCAAATGCTTTTTCAGCATCAATTGAGATGATCATGTGATTTTTGTATTTGATTCTGTTTATTTCATGAATTACATGGATTATTTTTAGTATGTTGAACCAGCCTTGCATCCCTGGGATGAATGTGACTTGGTCTTGGTGTATAATTTTCTTGATGTGGTTTTGAATGCTCATTGCTAGTATTTTGTTTAGCAGTTTTACATCTAAGTTCATCAGTGATATAGGCCTATACTTTTCTTTTCTTGAGCTGTCTTTATTCAGCTTTGATATTAATGTGATGTTGGTTTCATAGAAAGTGTTTAGGAGGGTCCCATTTCTTTCTATTTCACGTAATAGTTTGAGGAGTATAGGGATTAGTTCTTCTATAAATGTTTTATAAAATTCACTTGGAAAACCATCTGGCTCTGGGCTTTTGTTTGACGGTAAACTTTTTATTGCTGTTTCTATTTCTTTGATTTTTATTGGTTGATTTAAGTTTTCTATATGTTCTTGCCTCAATTTAGGAAGGTTGTATGTATCTAAAAAATTGTAAATTTCTTCCAGATTTTCCATTTTGTTGGAGTATAGTTTTTCAAAACAGTTTCTGATGATCCTCTGTATTTCTGCACTGTCAGTGGCAATATCACCTTTTTCATCTTTTATTTTGGTAATTTCGGTTGATTCTCTCTTTCTTTTGGTTAGGTTGGCCAATGGTTTATCTATCTTGTTTATTTTTTCAAGAAACCAGCTTTTGGTTTTGTTGATTTTTTGTATTGTTTTATTATTCTCTATTTCATTAATTTCTGCTCTGACTTACATAATTTCCTGTCTTCTACTGGCTTTGGAGTTAGACTATTCTTGTCTTTCAAATGCTTTGATCTGTGTCATTAGGTTATTTATTTGGTGATTTTCCATTCTTATATGGGCACTCACTGCTATAAATTTTCCTCTTAGTACTGCCTTTAAGGTGTCCCAGAGGTTTTGATATGTTGTGTCTCTGTTTTTGTTGGTTTCTAGAAATTTTTTAATTCCTCTCATTACTTCTTCTATGTCCCATTCCTCATTCAGCAGTGTGGTGTTCAGTCTCCATGTGTTTACACGGTTTCTCTGGGTATTCTTAGAATTGATTTCTAGTTTCATTCCACTGTGGTCTGAAAAGATGCAAAGAATAATGTTAAATGTTTTGAATTTGCCAGTGCTCTCCTTGTGGCCCAGAATATGGTCTATTTTGGAGAAGGTTCGATGAACTGCTGAGAAAAATGTGAATTTAACTATAGTTGTGTGAAAGAGTCTATGGTTTATGGTATTCTTTAGGTCTGAGGTGTCTCTACTGACCTCTTATTTAGAAGATCGATCTAGTGATGTGAGAGGAGTATTGAAGTCTCCCATTATTAGTGTATTGGGATCTATGTGTGACTTTATATCATGTATAGTTTGTTTTATGAAAGTGGCTGCACCTATGTTTGGGGCATAGATGTTGATAATTGTTATTTCCTCTTGCTGTATTGTTCCTTTTACTAGTAAAAGGTGACCTGCTTTGTCTCTTTTGATGAGCTTAGGCTTGAAATCTAATTTATCCCATATCATAGTTGCTACTCCTGCTTGTCTTTGAGTTCCATTGACATGGATTACCTTATTCCAGCCCTTGACCCTTAGTTTGTGGGAATCTTTGCTTGTAAGGTGTGTTTCTTGCAGGCAGCATATAGATGGATTCTGGATTTTGATCCATTTTTGCCACCTTGTGGCTTTTTATTGGGGAGTTGAGACCACTTATATTAAGTGGGATTATTGAGAGATGATTTTTAATTCCTAACATTTGAGTTTTGACTTCTGTTTGTGGTAGTGTTTGTTCTTCTTTGCTTACTTGTTTGCTTCCTGGAAATTATTGTTTCTCTAGTTCTGATATTTACTTGTTAGTTCTTCTTTGTAGTTAATCTCTTTCAGTATTTTCTCTAGTCCTGGTTTGGATGACATAAGTTCTTTCAGTTTCTGTTTATCATGGAACTTTTTATATCTCCGTTAATTTTGAGAGAGAGTTTTGCTGGGTAGGAGAATCTTGGATGCAAATTATTTTCTTTCAGAGTTTGGAATATGTTACTCCAGCCCCTCCTGGCTTTCATGACTTGGTTTGGGAGGTCTGGAGTAATTCTAATTGTTTTGCCTCTAAATGTCACTTGACCTTTGACTTTTATTGCCTTTGGAATTCTTTCCTTAGCCTCTACATTAGTCAGCTTGATTATTATGTGGCATGGTGAACCTCTTCTTTCGTCTTGTCTTGAGGGAGTTCTGTATGTGTCCTGTACCTGTGTGTCGACTTCTCTTTCTATGTTTGGAAAATTCTCTGATATTACTTCTTTGAAAAGGTTGTTTATTCCATTAGTTTCAATTTCTCATCCCTTTTCTATGCCTATTATTCTTAGTTTAGCTCTTTTAAAATTGGCCCAGATCTCATTAAATGTCCAATTCATACTGTCGAATTTTTTTTCTAGATTATGTATAATGGATTCATTTTTGGAATGGTCATCTTCTAGGAGTGATATTCTATTTCCAATGTGGTCTAATCTACTGTTTATAGTTTGTATTGATGCCTTCACTTCTATTATTGAATCTTTCACATCCTTCACTTCCCTCAAGGCTTCTCTATGATTCCTGCTCAGGGTGTCAGATTCTTTGTTTATTTGTTCCTTTATTTCTTACCAGGTCTCTCTCTGCATTCTTTCTGGAAGTTTTGTAGCATTTCTATTATTAAAGATCTGAATTGTTCTTCTGGTAAGCTCTGCTATTCAGTGTCATTGAGTTCTGTTATTGTGGGGTTGTGTTGACTCATTGTTTCTTTGGTATTTCTCCTTCCCATGGTCTCCCTGTTTTTAAATTTATATCTTTGCTTTCTCTGAATTTATAGGTTTCTTATTTTTATTTTCTCTTTGTGAATGGTATATTGTACTGAGTTGCAATTACTCTGATACTTCTTCTGCCTGCTCTATTGGTGCCTTTGGTGGGTTTCAGGTGTTGACTTCTAGGGTCTAGCAAAAGCTAACAGAGCAGCCAATATTTTCTGCTGCTTTGCTTCTCTTTCCTTCCATCAAGAAGCTGTTTCTGTGGCAGTTTTGATTCAAGTTCTGCAGTGCAGTTGGTTGCTGCTACAGCTCTGTAGGGAGAGGTGAGCTGAGGTGGCCCCACTCAGGATTAAGCTGGTCATACCATGCATTCTGGTCACTGTTGAAGGTACCGTGATATGGCCCTGGTTAGGATGTGGGGTTCAGGAGTTGCTTACTCCACCTCTGGTCACTGGGAATGCAGACGGTTGTTATATATTTCTTTGTTAATAGACTCCACACCGGGGGCTGGCTCAATGGTGGCTGCCACTCAGTGGTGTGGCACCGTGGCTACACAGACGGGCTCCTTTGCTCTCCCTGGTTGGCCTTCTGGATTCTGATCAGCTGTATTTCAGTTTCCGTAGCTTTGTTCACCTTTCTGTTGCTTTTTTCTTCTGTCCATGCCTGGCCCTGAATCTTCTCATGATAGTGGATCAAATAGTAATAAATGGTTTACTATATTAGTAGGAGGTACTGAACTTTATAATGAAGAAGAGATTGGGCGGCTGTTACAAAATGGAAAGAAGAATATTTAGGAGGAATACAACAAGCTGCATGAAGTATCTTTTTATATTTTTATGTTTAGTAGTAATTATGAAGCAATAACATTAACTTATAAAGGGAAGATGACACTGTTCCATTTGTTCTAAGGCAGAAATCTAGCTATCAAGCCAAAAGGAAAGGGAATAAAAAATGGATAGGGGAGAAGGGAGAAGGTAAATTATTAGTTACTACCTTAGAGCAATTGCTGCACTGGGAGATATAGATATAAACTTGATCCTTCTTATGTTTAGTTTTTCTTCAAAGAGAATATCATGGAAGCTCTGTGGCTTACTGTCTTTAGTGCAAATTGCAAGCTTATTTCAGTGCATAGGGACTCTTTTAGACCTCTTATGTATTTCACATTCTTTGGGTCCAATTTTTTAATCTAGCCAATGTGTCAGGTTTAAACTAACAGTACTTCACCTCACTTGCAATACACTGTGCACATCTGTCACTGTCTCTCTTGAGTCACCTCTGTGGTCACTGAATGATTTGCCAACAGGAAGTGGATCAGCTATTTGGATGAATATCTAATTGGGGAACTTAGGGTTATTAGTTATACTGTGTTAACTAACCATTATATAAATCCAAGGTAAATGGGGCAGAGAAAATACACTCCACTTAGAATCGCAATTATATGAAAATAGGTGTGTATATATGCATCTATTGCATAGTAATTAACAATTGGAAAAAAATAATCTATTTCTATCAAAATTATTAGATTTTAAATCTCTTAATTTCCATTTTATCAAAAATTGTGGTAGAAAGTAAAGCATTTCAGTACATTTTATCCTGAGCATTTGAATACAAAGCAAAAATATTTTTACAAAATGAATTTCCTAAATTTAAATCTGATGAATAAAATTATTTTGCTTTGTAAAGCTTTTTGGTTTTTAATTAACATCCCTTTCATCTTTATGTCATTAAAGTAAAAATCATACAATATATAAAATAAACATCTAAATAAATATAACTTTCTAAAAAGGTAAATGTTTATAAAGAAATTAATACCATTAATGCCATTAATAGCATGAAAGTCATTAATACATTCATTTCAAGGCACATTAATGGCATGCCAAGATAAAAATTATAGTGAAGATATATGATTTGAGAATATAAGAATAAAATGTATGGAAGTAAGAATTTTTTTTTGTTTTAGTGCAGATATTAAAATCAGTGCAGTAAAAAATTATGAGACCCTTTTAGATGCCCGAGTGGACAGAGTTGAACTGTTGAGCAGTACCCTGGGTGGAGTTATAGATTTTAGGCCTCCTTATGAGCTCTAGATTTCGACCTGTGGAGAACTGTATTAATTATCTGTCTGGGGTACTTTAAACAAATGATATAATAGAGTTTGGGGCCATTATTCTAACTTGCCATGTCAGTTTAAAGAGAGTAGATGAGGCAATTAGCCATGAAGAGAGAGCAGACTGTTACCAGTAACGGATGGGTCGATAATGGTCTAAGCCCATGTGAGCCAGTGATAGAAACTTGGAGGGCAAAATGGGTGAGTTCCTATTGCCGAAACTTGAATTATATTCTCTCCTAAAATTTGCTTGGTATTTACACATTTATTTTTCATTACTGAAATTTAAGATAATAGTGAATAACTAATTGTATTTAGAATTCAAAGCAAAAAAACAGGTCATTCTTATGTTTTTATAGTATATAAGAACAGGAAAGTAAAAGAGACACCATTTTCTAAAAAAATTAATTCTAGCTGGGCATAGTGGTGCATGACTGTAATCCCAGTGCTTGGGATGCTGAAACAAGTGGATCACAGGTTCAAGGACAACTTCAGTAACTTAGCAAGATCACATTTCAATATAAAATAGGATTGGGATTTACCTCAGAGGTAGAATGCTTCTGGGTTCAGTCCCCAGTACCACACACACAAAAGAAAAACATTAATACTGAAGTAATTAGGTTACCCTCACCACTTCCCATCCTTTCTGCCTTTCCCTATAAGCCAAACTCAAAAATTATAAATTCAGACTTAATATTATATTCCTTGTTAGGGTAAGCTTCATTAAACATAAGTCCCTTAATTTTAAATCAAGGGAACTGCCAACCAAGTCCCAAAATATTCCATGGAGAGTAAAAAACTAAAAAAAAAATAGCATAAATGAAATATTGGAACACCAGCTACCAGTCTTTTTTTTTTAATTGTAATAATTCGTGCTTTGTATGTATACATCTTTGTTAGATACAAATTGATAAAGACAAATATGCACACATTTCTAATCTGACACCTTCCTCAATTCACACCCTGCTCCCTCGCCCTCCCTCCCTCTCAAGTTCAGTTCAGTGAGTGACCTTGATATAATTATATTTATTAAACCTCTTAAGAGTTTATCTGACTACTCTCACTCAACATAATGTTTTCCAATTGCATCCATTTCCCTGCAAATAACATGATTTTGTTCTTTATGGCTGAGTAAAATTCCATTGTGTACATATCCCATAGTTTTGTAATCCGTTCATCTGTCAATGGACACCTTGGCTGCTTCCATAGTTTGGCTATTGTGAATTGTGCAGCTATAAACAGAGATACACATAAATCCATCTGATAGTTTGGTTTCCATTCTTTTGGGTAGATACCCAGAAGTGGTATTGCTGGGTCATAAAGTAGGTTTATTCCCATTCGCCTGAGGATCCTCCATACTGTTTTCCAAAGTGGTTGCACAAGTTTGCAATCCCACCAACAATGTATTAGGGTTCCCACTTCTCTGCTACCAGTCTTTTATTTTAAGTAAATCATTTTCTCTTCCCCTTCCCTCTTGATTAGATTTTGTTGTCCTGTTTATTTAGTGAGAGGGAGAAGGATGCTAATGGTTACAGAGTAGAGATATATGGATAAGCATGAAGGGAAATGAACTTTGAAATAAATACTAAGAATTTTCATGTTAGGTGTTACCAAGTAACATTTACAAATGTATCTTATATGAACCTTTATACTTCCTGGAAATGCATGCTATTAATGATTATTTTGCCACAATTTATACAGACTGGAGAAACCTACTATGTAATTCTCTAAATTGCTACATTCTAGTAGTACTATCTGTATTTAAATCACATACATACACTCATTTATGATATATACTTAATACAGGGTCCTGTGATAAAAATTGCATAACAAAATTTCTCCTCATGGTCATATTTATACTAAATAATTTACACAGTTATGGCATGGCACATGTAAGAGGCATAGAATTCTATGTGGTTATGGAGGCAGCCATGGTTATACAGATGTGTAAGTGTGTTTGTGTGCATCTTTGTGTTACATAGATGAAACCATTAATATGTTTTATGATGTTTAAGATGAAGATATTATATTATTAACCTAACTATTCAAATTATTAAAAACAAAAGAATGAAAAGTTCTCTTGACCTATCAAATATTTAATTATTCTGCTGATATCTATTTATATAACTATGGAAAATTTAAAAAACTTAATGGAAATAGCTATATTAATTCTCCCTGACTGGATGAATGCCTCATTTATGACTCTAGTTATATTTGGTAGTGAATACAGCAACACTGATGACTCTTTTTCCTTTGATTGAATCTTTCTTCTGTCATATCAGTTTTTCTCAGCAATAATTCACAGTACCAACTTTTGGTTGTCTTGATCATGATTCTGTTCTCTTTCTTAAATATTCACAGTAGGAAGACTTAGCCCATGTCTGATAAGGTTAACGAGACTAAAATTTAAAAGACAGCATGAAAGAAACAATAGTCCTTCCTACCACTAATCAGTTTCTAAATTAAATCTTTGTTGGCACAGTGAATATTTTACCAACTTAACACTGCGGAAAAAAATGTGTTTTATTTTATTTTTGGATGACAGGAGTAGATGGAGTGTAAAGATGATTACTTAAACTTGATGATTAATTAGACTTGATTTGCTCTTTTATCTTTCTTACATCGGATTGGGTGGGAGAAAGAGAGAGAGAGCAGGGGGGGGAGGGGAGAGAGAGAAAGAGAAAGAGAGAGAGAGGCGTACAATATAAAGGTAATTCACATTCTAAAACAAAATTTACTAGAACTTTCTTCTTTGATACAAAACAGATTTTCTCAGACTCTTTGGTCTATTCTAATTGTTTCTCATTTCAGGGTCTTAGTTGTTTGTCATAGATTTCAGTATTTGAAATAAACTTTTAAGCTTCTTCACTAGGGATTTTCCTGATCCTTGAATGTGATCTTTATAGGATATATGTCATTGGCTATGAATGATTGGCTTTCAAGGATTCTGCTATAAATTCTAACTGAATAAAAATGAACTTGTTGGGACTCAGACTAAGAAACAAAGCTATCAGTGATTTTTCTTCACATTATCTTAAAAATTAACAGACAAAAATAAATTGTGTTTACACGCATTGTTCAGCTGTACTTACATTTTACCATTAATATTAAAAGTCTTTATTTTTTCATGAAATAATATTTTCCTAACTTTAACACATAAATTATATGACATTTATTAAATCCTTTATTCTATAATCATTTAGTATGTTTTGTTGGAAATTTTTTTTAAACTCAAAAACTAACTTAATTTTATAGCCAATGAAATAGTACTTATTCTATCTGATGGAAAATTGTAAATTTTTAACCATTATGAGACAACCCAGATGAATAAAAAATACAGCAGAAAGAGTATAAAAATGTTGATATAGTTAATTTTACAAATGTTGGATATTATTCCTTAAAACATTTTGAACTTGTGGACTTGCATTTTCTTACCTTAATTTCATAATAAACATCTATTAAATTCATAAAATATCAAGAGAAGTCTGATGATGACATAAGATATCTGCACTTGAGATATTTTTGCACACACCACACACAGACACAAACACACTCAAGCACACACATCACTTCAAATTTTAGCTGGATGAGTGAAAATCTAAGTTATAGATGAATAGATACTTTTAGTATGACATTTTTACCTAAATAAAAATGTTAATTAAACACTTCATCTTAGTAACATAAAAGCATTTATGCAAAACCATTTAAACACATCAGTGGTCTGAAAGTACCAAATAATTTTTTTTCAAAATAAATGTTAGGTTAAAACTCAGTGGCATTTTCTTTTGTACAAAAGATTAAATCAAAGATATTACATTGACATGACATTTTACATCTTGACCTGCAATGCTTTACTATTTACATAAGTTAAATTCAGTGAAAGAGATTCCTCTTTGTAGCTTTTTCATGAATCACAATGCAGTTGCATATTGGATTGATTACTCAGAACTGGTAAGAACCATTCATGTATATTAAACCTTTAACATTCTGATCCTTAGAAATGTCTAATAAGCATTGTGATTCTTTCATTTGAAAATCATTTTTAAATGTAGGCTCAGAATGAAGATGGACAAACTTTTAAATTACCAACCTTTGAGTTTAAAATTTTAGAATCTCAAAGCTTAGATGCTTTCTCATATGCTGATTCTATCTAAAACAATCCTGAAGTGTCTCCCTATGTCAATGGAAGCACTGTGTATAAGTAAACATGAGTATGTCACTCAAATTATTACTGTTGACCATGTAAATCAGAAATTAGAAAATACTTGGGAAATAGACCATAAACTTTTACAAGTATGGGAAAACAAGTATGTGCTTATATTTACAATAGGAGAACAGAATGATGCACATATGGGTGGGGACTTTGACAATATCTGATACATGCTTATGTTTTTATAATTTTACATATGTATTCAAATAAACATACAGATTATCCTCAACCTACTATGGGATGATGTTCTAATAATATTTTTTAAATTAGAAATATCATGAATAAAATGTATTTAATATGCTTTATCTACCAAACATGCTTAGCAACATAGTAGAGTACTGGCTATTGGTTGTTTTTCCCCATTATTATGTGGCTGAATGGGAGCCAGACAGAATTGTGAAAGAACACTGTACCCCACTAGCCTAGGAAAAGGTCAAAATTCAAAATCTAAAGTACAGTTCCACTGAATACTTACATATGATTGAAAAAATTGTAAATTAAAACATCAAGTTCAGTGTCATCTGTATATTTTTTGTCTGTGCATGTATATATATATATATATATATATATATATATATATATATATGTTATTCAATAATCCACTTCACCTCAAGGAATATTTTAATAACATTTCAATAAATTATTTATATATTATGTATGCAATATATATTAAATACAATCTCATCACCATTTTAGTGAAAAAAAATTTTAAAAACTAACGTTACTTGAATAGGAAATTGACAAACTATGGAATGAGAATTATACAACTGAAAAAAATAGTGAAGAAATGTTAAGAAATACATAAAGTAAGATTAAGTGATTTGCAGATTACTCTGTTAAAAAAAGAAGCAAGTCACCAAAGAATGTTTATAGTATGCTCAATGCCTTTTTGGAATAATAGGTTATAAAAGGTGAACCACAGACCTGTTATGTGTTCTTTTTTTCACAGGCTGCCTAAGGAAAAATGAGGTTACTCTCTTTTTCTTGCAAATATGGCAACAACCAGACCCTCTGATGAGCATACTACTTATATTTACTAACAGAAAGATATTTATCCATAAAACAATTTTAGGAGGCAATATGTGACCTACTTATTTTGTTTACAGAAAATAAAACTGGAATGTATGAACTAATGAGGCATGGTTGAATGACTATGTAATGAATAGAGTATAAAATTTACTTCATAATTGAAGTGACTTTTTCTTTCTAAACAGCATTCCATGATCATTCCTTAATCCTGGCATAGTAAACAAGAACCAGAATATGTTCTATTTCAGGAGAGAAAGACAATATAAGGAAGAAAGTTTGGTAAGATTTTTGCTTAGTTCCTCTATACTTTAATCATATGCATATTGGAACTGTGTAATATATATTAACTGTATAAAATCTGATTTAATTATTGAAACTTTATTACCACATTAATAAGGAAAAAACAAATAAGAACATCTTTTTAATATGCAGATATATGAAACAAATTTTTATGCATAAACACATTTGTATTTACAAAAGTAAATTATAAGAGTGGAGGCTATAATGCAAATATCTCCCTAAAGATAGTAGGTCTAAAAATATAAGGATAGGAGTAAATTCCATTGAGCATGTTTTGAACATTTTATGTTTCAGATAACTAAATATTTTGCATATAAAACCAGTAAAATTAAAGCATATCCTAAAAGAAAACCAGACAAGAAATTAAATGCAAAGTAACTGTATAGTATGTCAAAATGCTAAAATAAATATCAGAAGTTACTTAGTGTTTTTTTTTTTGTTGTTGTTAGTAGAAATATTGATAATGTAATTTGAAGCTGTTTTGGAAAAATTTAAGTAAAATCATATGAGCAAACACATTGATATCTTATGAAACATAATTCTCACCATAAAAGATAAAATTAGCTGGATGTGGGGATGCATGCTTGTAATTCCAGTCCTTGGAAGGCTTAGACAAGAGAACTGCATGTTGGACACTGGCCTCAGCAATTTAACAAGACTCTCAGAAACCTACAGAGATCTGTTTCAAAATAAAAAATCAAAAGGGCTGGATGGGCTCAGAGGTAGAATACTCCTGAGTTCAATCCCCAGTCTCTCTCTCTCTCTCTCACACACACACACACACACACACACACACACACACA
Source organism: Graphiurus murinus (assembly GCA_004027655.1). Lineage (NCBI taxonomy): Eukaryota > Metazoa > Chordata > Mammalia > Rodentia > Gliridae > Graphiurus > Graphiurus murinus. The sequence goes on from PVLC010001958.1 coordinate 73,806, forward strand.
CACACACACACACAGATAGAATAAAAGAGGCTAAGGAAAGTCGTTTAACATTATATCATTATATATGAAACAGAAATAGTAGTATCAAGGATTATAAGTGTGTACATGTGATTATTGTGTTACTTCGCTGAAGAACCTTTAGACAATCTCATACTAGATAAGAACTGTTTACCTAATGACGAAAGATTACATTTAAATTATCATCACCTATGCTTCCTAACAGGAACCAAGTCTCCTTAGAAAGTTTATTTTTCCCCCAAATTCTGGTATAGAGAAGGTACAAGGTGAGATATAGAATTTTCAGAATTAATTTGAGATTACTAGTCTTATTAAGAAAAGATATAATAACCAATAAAGTACTCTCAGTCCCCAAATTTAGAAATAACAAAAATAAAGATAACTTATCTTTAAATATTGAATTTTTTTAAAAAAAAAAAAACAAGATTAGCCGGGCGTGGTGGCGCATGCTTGTAATCCCAGCATTCGGGAGGCTGAGACCGGAGGATCCGGGTTCGCGGCCAGCCTCAGCTACCTAGTGAGGCACTCCGCAACTTAGCAAGACCCGGTTTCAAACTATAGAATGAAAAAT
>PVLC010001958.1:74494-127143 GCA_004027655.1 Graphiurus murinus
AAAAAAAAAAAAAAAAAAAAAAAAAAAAAAAAAAAAAAAAAAAAAAAAAAAAAACAAGATTAATATAAAACATGAAAGTAGTAAAAAGTGTTATTTACAGAATAAATTAGTAATTAATGAGGAACTAATGTAATTACAAAATCACTATTTTGTAATCCCTAATGCAACAAGTGATTCGTGTGAAGAATATCAATGTATGTTAAAATCATTGTATGAGAGGTTATTAGAAATGGGTATATTAATGGAATTTAAAACATTCTCCGTATATTACTTAACTAATTATAAAAGGAAAATAGCACCTATAGATGAGAAATATCTGGCATTTACCATTTTATTTAATTCTTTAAACTTATTCTTCTTAATATAGTATTAGCAATCATTATGTGTTTTCTAATGCAAACTATTATAATCAACTAAATTAGTCTAAACTTAATCATTTCACCATTTTATATGAAATAACACTTGATATTCCAATAAAGTGGACGATAGTATAAATAAACAATGAAGTTTATTCTATAGGTTACCTTTTTAGAAATTAATGTCAAAAAGCCAGGTGTGGTGTCTCATGCCTATAATTCCAGTACTTGGGAGACTGAAAGAGAAAGATCACAGGTGGAAGGCCAGCCACAACAACTTAGTGACACTCTCAACAACTTAGTGGAACCCTGCTTGAAAATAAAAATAGGGCTGTGGGCGTAGCTTAGAGGTAGAATACCTCTGGGTTCAATTAAGAGTAACACGCACACACATACACTCACACACAAACACATAATTAATGTTAAAGTACACAAAATGCTAGAAATTATGTCTCTGACTATTCTCTGATAATTCATAAATATGATTAAATCTTATTAAAGACATTTATGGAAAGAAACTGTCAGTTATATTAGAGTGTAGATAAGATGCTGGGCATGAGTGCACACTATTAGGATGTAGATAAGATGCTCAGTCTCCCAACGTCCAGTACTTGGGAAACTGAAACAGGAGAATAGCAGGTTTGAGCACAGTCTCAGCAAGTAGTAAGACTCATCATAATAGTGAGATTCTGTTACAAAATAAAAATAAAATAGGGCTGGGGGTGTAACTTGGAGGTTGAATGCCCCTGGGTTCAATCAGCACCACAAAAATAGATATTTAATGAATTATTATGTTTTTAATATTATGACATTTTTCTAATGTAAGACAATGGCCTTACTCATAAAATTTTTGATAAGAGATTTAAGAGTCATGTCAGAGAAATTCTTCTCATGCCAATGTCTTTCCATAAAGAAGAATTATTTGATTCTATATTGAAGAGCATATAAATGGAGTTTATATTATAAAGAAAATTTTAATATATCCTCATAAATTCAACCACTTTCACAGACAACCAAAATAAAATGATTATCACAAAAATAAGTATACATCTGGAAAAGGAAATGAACTTCCCTGATGTAATGGATAAAAACAGGATCAAAATAAGGCTTTCATAAAACTATACAGATGATATACATATAAATGCTCCTAATGTGGCATAAAAGATTAATTGGCTGAGATTCTAAAATGTAATTTTATATTGCTTTAGAAAATCTTTAAAAATAACCCCTGGAAAGAATCTATTGCTAAGAAATTTGCAAGTTCTGCTTGCAAATGAAATAATAGTACTTTTTCTCATGGACCTTAGTAAATGAGGTTTTACATTTCTCACTGCCAGTTAAATGAAGATATTTTAAAGTCTATATAAGTAATTAAATTGCCACCAATGAAAACATTTTCCTGGCATGAATGCCAAAAATTCTTTTTAATTTTATGTTAGTTTCATATTTTAAAGAGTATTAGAATGGAGTTCACTTATATTTACTTTTGGTAAAATGTGCTTACTGAATTAAATCTTAGGCATCAATCTGAATGTGTCAGTAATAGATGATATGACTCCAGGGAGAAGACTAATTTGTGGATTAACTACTATAGGTAAATTATTTGAGTTTTACATTAGAATAAGAACATTTTAATGAATGGATATCTAAAACATCATTTGACATATTATCATAGAAACTATTTGGGGGAATTTATAAAATGTAAATATCTATGTTAAGTGTCTTGGTCCATTTGTGCTTCTATAATAAAATACCGGAGACTAAGTAATTTATAAACAATAGAAAATTTAATTCTCTCAGTTCTGAAGGCTGGGAACTTTAAGATAAAGGCACTGGTTTGTTGCTCTGGTTTTTAGATGCCACCTTTGAACCACATCACCAAGTATTCTTTATTTCATCTATAACAAAAATAATTTATTTTATTAAAAGAGGGGTAGGTAGGATCAGATCATGCTCTTAGTTTAATATAAAGTATTTATTTCCCTATGATTCATCAAATTCTTACTGTAATCAGAATATGTCTATTGTAATTAAGTTATTTTATGCAAAACTGGGGCTTCTGAAGTTGGGAAAAAAACAGATGATTCCCTAGAATTTTAAGAATTCTTATACAATGTATCATTTTTATTCTGATATTAATGAAAAAAATTTAAATGACCATTGTAAGAAATATTGCATGTTATCTAAACATGCAATGTGTCCTGGACAGAGCAATTATGTTCTTTAAAATGAAGTTCAAGCTGGGCATGGTGGCACACACTTGTAATCCCAGCATTTGGGAGGCTGACCATAGGATCCAGGTTCACAGCCAGCCTCAGCTACCTAGTGAGGCACTCAGCAACTTAGTGAGACCCTGTTTCAAAATAAAGACAAAAAATAGGGCTGTGGGTATAGCTCGGAGGTAGAATGCCCCTGAGTTCAATCCCCAGTACTGCAAAAAAAAAAAAAAAAAAAGTTCAAGCTTCTTAGAAACAAAATATGATCCAACGGCTTAGATGCATGAAGGATGACTAATGAATTATTGTCAGAATGCTTTATCCTGTCTAACTGAAGTTACTATGTAAGCATTGTTACCTACTTTAAAAACTTATCCTCCCAAATATAGTTTTTCAACTTCCAATTATATTTCAAGAGAGTGAATAATTCTCCTTATCCCAGGAGAGTTTCCTTATTTGTCCAGAATAAAATCTGTGATGACATGACCTCTTTTCTCCTATAGATTTTTTTATCTAATGCAAGTAGATTACTGTTTGCAGCCAGTCTCAGCAACTTGTGATACTCTCAAATACTTAGTGAGACCCTATTTTAAAGAATACAATCAGGTTGGGGCAGAGCTCAGAAGCAAAATGCTCTAGCTTCAATCCCCAATACCATACAAAAATATATATATATTTTTTATAATTTTATTAGCTTTATGTAACATTTATTTGGACACTTCATTGCACATTATATTAATTACATTAAAATATCATCTAAAACTAAATCTCATTCAAATCCATATCATGGTAAATGGTTTTGCATTTGGTTGCACTGTTAGAAATCTTGGGACAAATATTAACTTTTATTTTACTGCAACCATTGATATTTTGGAATAATTAATATGATTATACATTGAAAATATTTAGTTCTTAAGCATTATTTATTCATTTAGCATGTTTTGTTGTAGAAGGCTACACAATCTATCTAATGATGCAAAGTGTAAAGCTAATGCTATTAAAAAGATAAATTTATCAGATCATCCAGTGCCCCTTAAATTAAATCTAGAATATTTTCAAAATAAGTTATTATTTTTTTAAATTTTACTGGTGTATTATAGTTTCACATCATAATGTAGCTCATAGTAATGGTGATATATTCACACAGACGTGTGGGCTTTCCACTGGCTTACTCCACACTCCCCCATTCCAAATACAGGATATTAAGAATGACATTGGTATTCACACATATGTGCACGATGCGAATGCAAGTTATTCCTTTATTGATTCTCCCTCCCGACCATCCCCTTCTTCCCCTAAATTCCACTGGAGTTTCTCCTCTAATATCTGAAGTTCCTCTGATATTCTGTTTACTCCCTAGCTTCCACATATGTGAGAAATCATATGACCCTTCACTTCCTGTGACTGGATAATCTCACTTAACAAAATGATGTCCAGGTCCATGTATTTTCCTGAACATGACATAATTTTGATCTTTATTTCTGAGTAGAATTCCATTGTGTGTATATCCCATAGTTTTGAGATCCATTCATCTGCTGATGGACATCTGGGTTGTTTCCATAATTTGACTATTAATGAATTGTGCTAGTATAAACATGGATATGCATATATTACTATAATATTCTGATTTCAGTCCCTTTGGAAAGGTACTCAAGAGTGCTATAGCTAGATCATATGGTGGATCCATTCCCAGTTTTCTGACAAGTTTCCACACTGATCTCCATAGCAGCTATACTAATTTACAATCCTACCAACAGTGCAGAAGAGTTCCTACTTCCTCACATCCTTGACAGCATTTATTGTTGCTTGACTTTTTGATGATTGTCATTATAACTTGGATTAGATGGATTCTCAGTGTAATTTTGATTTGCATCTCCCTGATTGCTAATAATTTTGGATATTTTTGTCATGTATTTATTGGCCATTTATATTTCGTTGTTTTGTGAAGTATCTTTTTTTTTTTTTTTTTTTTTTGTGGTACTGGGGATTGAACCCAGGGGCATTCTACCTCTGAGCTATATCCCCAGCCCTATTTTTTATTCTTTATTTTGAAACCGAGTCTCACTAAGTTGCGGAGTGCTAGGTAGCTGAGGCTGGCTGCGAACCCAAATCCTCCGGTCTCAGCCTCCCGAATGCTGGGATTACAAGCGTGCGCCACCACGCCCGGCGTGAAGTATCTATTTTAATTGTCCATTTCTGGATTGGGTTGTTTATTGTGTTGTTTTTTAAGTATTTTTTATATTCTAGATATCAGTCCTCATCAGAGAAATAACTGGAAAAGTTCTCCCATTCTATAGAATTGTTAGATTCTTGGTGGTTTTCTTTGATAAGCAGAAACTCTTTAGTTTAATGTCATCTCATTAATTAATTCTTGTTTTAATATTCTGAATTTGGGTATATCATTGAGGAAGTTCCTACCTGTGTCTATATGTTGGAATGTTAAATCTATGCCTTTCGTTGGTAATTTCAAAGTCTCTGGTATAATTTCCAGGTTTTTGATCCATCTCAAATTGACTTTTGTGCTGAGTGAGAGGTAGGGGTTTAGTTCTAATTTTTTTTTTTTTTTTTTTTTTTTCGGTACTGGGGATTGAACTCAGGGGCATTCTACCTCCGAGCTACACTCCCAGCCCCATTTTTTATTCTTTTAGTTTGAAACCGAGTCTCACTAAGTTGTGGAGTGCCTCACTAGGTAGCTGAGGCTGGCCGCGAACCTGGATCCTCCGGTCTCAGCCTCCCAAATGCTGGGATTACAAGCGTGCGCCACCACTCCCGGCTAGTTCTAATTTTCTACAATTGGATAACCAATTTTCCCAATAGAATTGTTGAAAAAGTTGTCATTTCTCCAATGCATGTGTTTGGTACCTTTGAAGAAAATCAATTAGCTATATAAGTGTGTAAATTTATTCCTGTGTCTTTTATTGTGTTCCATTGGTTGATGTGTTTGTTATTGTGCCAATATCATGCTATTTTATTACTATAACTCTATAGTATAATTTGAAGTCTGAAATTGTGATGCCTCCTGCATGGTTCATATTGCTGAGAATTGCTTTGGCTGTTCTGGGTCATTTGTTTCTCCATATGAAAATATGGCTGAATTTTCTAGGTCTGTGAAGAATGGCATTGATATTTTGATGGGGATTGCATTGACTCTGTAGATAACTTTTGGTAGAATGGCCATTTTAGTGATATTTATTCTGCCTATTCAAGAGCAAGGGAGATATTTCCATCTTCTAAGATCTCCTTCAATTTCTTTCTTTAGTGCCTTATAATTTTAATTGTAGAAGTGTTGCTGTTTTGTTTTATCTCCTTGGTTAGATTTAGTCCTAGGTATTTTATTTTTTTTTTATTTTGGTTTTGTTTGTAGTACTGTGAATTGAACTCAGAGGCATTCTACCATCAAGCTACACCCCCAGCATGATTTTATTTCTTATTTGGAAACAGAGTCTCACTAGGTTGATAAGATTTTCACTACTTGCTAAGGCTGTCCTCGGACCTGTTATCCTCCTATCTCAGCCTCCCAAGTACTGAGATTACAAGCGTGTGCCACCACGTCTAGTTTATTTTATTGTTTTTGAGGTTATTGTAAATAGAATTGTTTTCTTGCTTTCTTTTCCAGTGGATTCATAGTTGGCATCTAGAAAAGGCTACTGATTAAACTTTAAAATATTAGATATACTGAAAAGTAAATTTTTATCATTTTTATTATTCTGAAATTTTATATGAAGTGCTATGACTTGCTTTATTAAACCATATTTTTATTTAAGACACAATTATATTTTATATCAATGTATAATTTAGTCAGAAAAAGGAAATTTCTTTTTAAGCAAGTCTAGGAAGGATATAGTTTATTTACATTACAATGTTTTAAAAAAAACAACTCTTCTTTAAAGCAAATAGACTTTCATATGTCATTACTTGTGGGTCCAGATTGAGCTCAGATTCATGAAAACCAAGCACCTCAAATTGATCATGATGATTAAACACCTTCCAAGCTTTCCCTGGATCCATTTTCTGAAAGTTTGTTTTGTTCATAAATTTTCCATTGTGGACCATTTAAAAGCAATAAATGTGTTTCTTTTTATATTCAGAATCAATTCTGTTAAGCTTCAGTGTTCTACCTACATCAACAACCTGAACTCCATTTCCTAAATCACCTCCTTATTCATTAACAATGTTTTATAAATGCTGAAGACAACGAAATGTAATAACATAAAATTTGTGTTCAAATGGTAAAAATGACCTCAAAGGTGCAGAGTTATTTTGTGGTTCTTCCACCTTTGAAATCATTGCTTATTTTTTATTGCTACCTAAGCATAATTAGTAATGGATTCATGAGTTACTTATATGGTACTTAAAGTTGAAATGTAAAGGCCTCATCAGACTCGGTGTATTTGCATATACATTGCAGATAATCAAGTGGCTGATTAGTAATTCTTCTGCCTTCCTTCTATTAGGGTATTCAAAGATGACAAGATATTTAATATGTTTCTCAGCATTAGCTCACTTCCAGAATGTCCAGGCCCATATGGATGCTGTTAATTTATTTTTATCTAATTTGTTTTTAAACTCAGTTGCATTTAATATAAGACTTATAATCTGTAATAATAAACACAATTCTTTACTATGAAATTTTTTAGTAAATTTAACAGTTTTAGTTCCAAGAACTGGATAAAAATCTCAAAACTAAATTTAAGATTTACTTTAAAAAATATTTAGCAAACTGAAAATAAAATTTAACCAGCAAGTGGAAGAACTTATTTTGACATGGATCTTTTCTTAATTACATATAGTTTGCTTGTTCTAAGTCACTTACTTTAGTCTTTGCAAATGTTAATGCATTTAATGCATGTATATATTTTAATGTTTAAAAATTTATAACATATTTGAGAGTGCATTATCTCCTTTGATATAATAAATCTGTAACCTTTGTCACTAATATCTATCTAGATCTCCAATTTCAAAGCATTGTTATTTCAAATCAAATGAAACAAGTATAATTTATTTTTGTGTCTCATTTAAATATATCAAACATGTTTTGTACAGTTTCAAGTCAACCAGAAAGTAGATCATGGATAAAATCTGAAAGAGCAAATAATAATTTTCCTACTCATGATAAAACTTTATCAATTATATGTACACAGAGAGCATAAACAATTCTATCTATGCTAAATAAAATGATAATAAAAGAAACTTATTCTATAATTCTATCATTTTATAACAATGATAGTTCTACTATAAAATGCCAAATTTTATTTGAGAAACATTGAGTCATTATTTTGAAACAGAATGAAACTAAAAACACAGCCATGAGTATTTTCTTGTTTATCTCCATTATAGGTCACTTTTTGAAAGCACAGTAACTGAAAAGTGAATGGGAAGGAGGGATTTGTGATTTTACTGTAATCTGTACATTTAAAGAAATCTTAGAAGCATACAATGATGGATTTTTCACTTTTTTTTGGGGGGGATGGACTTCACAGCCTGTCACAAAACTAACAATTTTACTGAAAATATTGGGAAGAATTTTGGAGAAATATACATATTTGAAAGTTATTAAATAGGTTGAAATAAAGCTTTGCATGGAATATGATATGAACTGCAACTTAAACATTGACAGCATTAATAATCTATTGTAAATGAGTATATTTCTGGCCAAAGTAGGTTGAAAACTACTGCCATGAGAACTTAGAAAATTTTTCAATGATTACATCTTTCTTTCTTTCTTTTTTTCCAACACAGATTGAATCCACGGGTGTTCTACGTCTGAGGTACACCCCCCATCTCATTTTATTTTTTATTTGATTTTGAAACAAGTTCTTTTTAGGTTGCTAAGGCTGGTTTTGAACCTGTGATACTCTTGTCTCAGTCTCCTAAGCACTAGGATTACAGGCATGAACCATCATGCCCAGCTTAATTAAATTACAATTTAATATTTTTCTAATATTAAAACTGAATTCTTAATGTTGGAACTTCAATCTATATCCTACATCAGTTGACTGAGAAAAAAATAGATTAGAAATAAACCTGATCAATTTATCAAATAGCACCAGCACCACACACCAGCACCAATAACAACAATATCCAGAATGAAGTAAAAAGAAAGATATGCTTCTTTTGCAGATACTGGACTTAAGACAAATTTTTTTGTAATATTTTTTCCAGTGTTCTCTGTCTCCTATGAATACTTCTGTATCTTTCCTATGGCTATAGAGGAAACATATGGCCAAGATAATGCAAATCAGAACAGAGTTTGAATGGCATCTAAGAATGGTAGCACTAGTTGAGAAGGAAAGGCAAATAAGTAATATCTGACAGAGAAATAGCAATAGTGTAGGAGACAGTAGTACTGGTAGCAAATTCAAGTTTCTGGTACAGAGAAGCCAACAGTATATATTATGGAATATAGTGCATGGTGGTCGTGGGAAAAATTAAAATTTCTTCTCCTTGACAAGATTTGTTTTCTTTTCTTTTATCAAATCAAATCAACTTATTTTTTAGTCTAATTCTTGAGCTGTGCCTAAGTCACACTAAGCTGACCAAAGTGGATATAATAGAACAAAGCCTCAAGTATAACTACATTAAATTTGAACTTAATAAATCTTCACTATACTATTCCCCATATTCTATAGAAATAACTCTATGCTATTTCACACATAAAGTTCAAATTATCTCTAACAATATCTATACAGGAAATAATACTTCCCCATGTTAATTTGGGTAACATTCTTTTTAAATATAGTTTTATTGGTGCATTATAGCCTTACAACATAATGTAAACTACATTGACAGTGACATACATGCACAAAGCACTTGGTGGGGCCCCTGGCTCTGTTCCTATCCCCCCCTTCCCTATACAGGGTACTGAGATTGACATTAGTATTTTCATATACTTACATGAAGCCAATGATAGTCATTCCTTCATTGATTCTATTATTCCTCCCCTTCCTCTGGACCACCTCCCTAGCTCCACTGAGGGTTCTCCTTCATTATTTGGAGTCCTTATGGTATCCCCCAATTACTCCCTAGCTTCCATATATTAGAGAAAACATATGACCCTTAATTTTCTGTGACTGGCTACTCTCACTTAATATAATCCAAGTTCTTCCATTTTTCTGCAAATGACATAAGCTTTTTCTTCTGTATTATCAAGCATAATTTCGTTGTATGATTATCCTACAGTTTTGTAATCCATTAATCTGGTGATGGATACCTAGGTTGGTTCCATAATTTGGCTATTGTGACTTGTGCTGCTATGAACATGAATATACATATATTACCGTAGTTCTCTGATTTCAGTTCCTTTGGAAAGATACCCAGGAGTGGTATAGCTGGATCATGTAGTGGATCCACTCACAATTTTTTGAAAAATTCCCACATTGATCCCCATAACAGCTGAACTAATTTGTGATCCCACCAAGAGTGTAGAAGAGTTCCAATCCTCCCACATACTCACCAACATTAATTGTTTTTTGACTTCTTGATGATTGACATTCTAATTGGGTTGAGATGGAATTTCAGTGTACCTTTGATTCACATCTCCCTGATTGCTAATGATGTTGAACATTTTTCAAGTATTGGTAATTTGTATTTCTTCTTTTGTGAAATGTCTATTTAGTTCAAGACAAAAGGATATCAAAAAACTCAAATAGAAAAAGAAGAATTAAAATTTTCTCATTTGCAGATGGTATGACCCTATATTTAGAAGACCCAAAAACCTCAACCAAAACAGTACTAAAACTGTTTTAAAAATTCAGCAAAGGAGCAGGATACAAAATTAATCTAAAAATCAGTAGTGTTTCTATATGCCAATCATTACTCTACTGACAAAGATATCCAGAAAATAATTCCATTCACAATAACTTCAAAACCAATAAAGTACCTAGGAATAAACCTAACCAATGAGGTAAAAACCTTCTACAATTAAAATTATGAAACACAAAATAAAGAAACTGAAGATCACTAGGTACTTACATACTAAATATATTGTTCTATAAAAAATAGTATAATTTTTTAAATCTGACTTATATCCATTCACCCTTCTAACTACTTTTATTAGTGCTTTACAGTTTGGCCCAGAAGATTACTATTTACACATTGATTTCAGATAACAGCATTCTCTTAGATCCATTTAGACCAATTTATATTATTATTCTATTATAGATGTCATCCTGTCTTAACATTGAAAATTCTCCTTTTTCCTCATGTGCAAATGGAAATTAACATGTCATGAAGTCTTAAATTTGGAAGGAAAACTTGCATGGAGACTACAGCACTAATAAAGACTTTCAAATACATGAAGTAAAATCTGTTATATTATTATCTCAAGTCATTCCATCCTGTTCAGTTTCAATGGATCACCACTTTGAGTCACTGCCATTTCATCCTCTAAAGTAAAATATCAAGAAACACTGAAATATTTATACAAGCCCCTCTTCCACTTTAGGATAAACCCAGTATATTAAAAAAAAAAAAAAAAAAAAAGGAATAATTTCTTTCTGCTGTACCTACCATATACTTTTTTTTTCGGTACCGGGGATTGAACTCGGGGGCATTCTACCTCCGAGCTATACCCCCAGCCCTATTTTTTATTCTTTATTTTGAAACCGAGTCTCACTAAGTTGCGGAGTGCCTCACTAGGTAGCTGAGGCTGGCCGCGAACTCGGATCCTCCGGTCTCAGCCTCCCGAATGGTGGGATTACAAGCGTGCGCCACCAGACCCGGCTTGTACCTACCATATTAAGTGCAAGTATTAGATCATTCAAATTTACCATATTTCAGATTCTAAGAAACAATCTTTAAATGGTGTGTGTTAGATTCAAAAGTGGACTAAATTGCTTTAACTATTATTCAAATACATTATACACATTCCTCACTGTCTCAATTGACTTAATCAATAGATTGTCTTAATTTCTATAAAATAGCTGTTTTGCACCAATAGTTGGGACAAACAAGAAATTGGAAGATTATAGGAAAAAAATCCAATTTATTTTCCTAGCTATTCCCTGACAGGTTCCTAAAATTTGGTTCTAATTAGACCAAATAACTACTACTGCCAGCCGAGACTCTCCTAGAGCTTCACTTTATGTGTCCTATTAAAATTCCCTTTTCATTCTCACTTTAGGGAGCCATATGGTAATTTTTTGGGTATTTCATTATCAAGACTATTGGTGTCCCTAAACCTCCACATTATGAATGGTTATTATCTTTATATAGTATTTTCTTTCAGTTACCCAATCTGATATAAATATCTTTTCCTCAAGAGTTTCTCCTACAGAAATCTCAAACATTTATCCTTTAAATTCAAGAAAGGTATAATGTGTATCAGGAAAAATCAGTCTTTTTTTTTTTTTTTTTAGTAAGAAACTATAGAGATCACTTTAACATTTCAATACCCTGCCCCTTTCTGGTGAGATATGGCCTCTTTTAATATACAGATAAAATCTGCCCTTAATTTCCAAGGTTAGTTCTGCAAAGAGATGTGGAGAAACTTTTTTTTTCAGACAATTTATATTTGAGATAATATCCCTTCCTATAATTTTGGAATAATTTATTTTACTGAGAAATAGGTTACTTTCCCACCAGTAATTTCTTTCTATTCTCAATTCTTGTGTAATGAATAGACTTAAAATATTCATTGAATAAGCCAGGCATGGTGGCACACGCTTGTAATCCGAGCATTTGGGAGGCTGAGACCGGAGGATCTGGGTTTGAGGCCAGCCTCAGGTTCCTAGTGAGGCACACCACAACTTAGTGAGACCCAATTTCAAAATAAAGATAAAAAATAGGAAAGAAAAATATTCATTGAATAAAATATATTAATAATTTAACTGGGGGAAATCATATGTCCTAAGATCAAAGTAAAAATAGGGAGTAAGTAAAAATATTAACAAATATTAAAATGTAAAAATAAAATAAGTCTGTTGAAATCTTAGAGTTACTGATGAGATGGAAAAATAAATGAATATTTAAGCTAGGGAGAAAATGGGATATAAGAGGGACTCCAGATGAAGAAGGAGAATCCTTAGTTAAACAAAGAATTTGACTTAACGGAGGTGATGGGGGGAGGGGGGACACCCTAATGAGCATGATGTACTTTCATGAACACATCAAAGTCAGCCACTGACCTTGAGAAGGAGGAAAGAGGAGGGAGTGGCGCAGGAATTGGGGAAGGATTAAATGAGAAATGTGTGCATGTATGTCTTTACCTATACTAGCTTGTACCTACAAAGATATGTGATTACAATGCACCAATCAAAAAAAGGATTTGTTAAAGTTACACCAGGGGATTTTTTATCTACATAATGTGGAGCCCATTTCTATTAATGTGGCAGAAACAGCTAAAACATTTGTAGATCGGCTTCAAGCCTTGGTCACTACCTGGCCCTTGTTTACCTCCTTGTTGGGAGGAGTTATCTGATTACCAGCAATAGTCATTCTAGGCTTATGCATTCTACCACTCATTGAACACCTTGTGATCAATACCTTTGTTATCGAGCAGATTTACATGGAATAAAACTGCAAGCACTGCCTGGCACAGGTCCTGGTAGTCAATGACAGGTTCAATTTTCTCAGGGCAATATCAACCTAAGACAGGGCTCATTGAATGACTCATCGAGACCCCATTATGGGTAAGATTATGCACCTGGTAGGAAACAACCTAAAACAGGCACATTTAAAAATAAATCCTCTTGCATTTTAAAATAAAAAACGGGGGAATTGGGTGAGCCCAGCTGGGCCCTTTCCCTCCTGGCAGTTGCTATCTGCATATATGAGTAATTATACTGATTATTCTGCTATGTCTACTTTGGCATCTCAAAATCTGGTAATTGCTCCTAGGATGCGTAGATGAAAGACCTTCCTACTTCTTAGAAAGTAAATATATGACTCTAAAGGTTTATGGTTTTATAACTCTAGAAAGTTTGCTTGACCAGGCTATGTTAAGACTGTGGGCTATACATGGAAAACGAAGAAGTGGTGCTAATTGTGCTCTGACAATGATTGATATGTCATAAATGTATATGTACGTAAATCTATTGTATGCAAGAAATGTATAAAAAATCCGTGCTGAATAATAAAAATTTAAAAAAAGAAAAAGAATATTTTGGTAGACTTGTTTAGGATTTTCCATATTCAAGAACATATCATTCATGAATAAAGATAATTTATTTTTTCCTTAAAAAAAAAAAAAAAAATTGTTTTGAACAAACTGGACATGGTGGCCCGCACTTGTAATCCCAGCATTTGGGAGGCTAAGACTGGAGGATCTCAGCTACCTAGTGAGGCATTCCGCAACTTAGTGAGACCTAGTTTCAAAATAAAGAATAAAAAATAGGGCTGGGTGCATTAGAACACCCCTGAGTTCAATCCCCAGTACCACAAAACAAAAAACCAAAAAACAAAAAAAGAAATTTGTGTTGAACAAAAGATGAGTAAAAAACACATATTTGATTGATCCAAAAGATATGAAGGATAGAAATAGAAATATGAAGCTGGTAGGACAAATTGTAAATAATTGTTAATAGTTATGTATAATTAGCCAGTATTACCTAGTAGATATATATTGAACATTATATGCATTAATGATAAAATATAAATTATTCTAATTTTAACAAAACTGACCTAATCATGTACTATAGATCACAGCTTAAACCCCAGTGTTTAAATACTTTAGTTCCATACTCAGGTGAAATTTATTTATAATATATTATCAAGATATATAGAAAAATCATAGACATTTTTAAAATTGAAAGTAAAATTAAAATTAGACTTGAGATTATTCACATATAAAACAATAGTGTGAAATATAATTTTAATATGCCTTTATTGGTGCATTATCGTCTTACATCATAACGTAAATCATGTTGACAAACAATATAATTTGAATTTAAGTAGGGGAAAATATCAAAAATAAATCTTGTTGGCAGGCAGGTGTAGAATTCGGTACACCAAAGCCAACAGCACACTGAATGGGGAAAAGACTAAAGCATTTTCCTTTTAGTTCAGAAACAAAACAAGAAAATCCACACTCATCATTCCTATTTGATATACAATTTAAAATATTAGCCAGAGCAATTATGACCAATAACAGCAACAAAAAGTGATGCACATATGAAATGAAGAAGTCAAATTATGTATTTGCAGGTGTCATAATCCTAAATTTTGAAACCCCCAAAAATTCACCCTCTAGAAATGATTAAAAAATTGAGTAAAGTAGTATTGTACAGTCATCATAAAAATCAATTGCTTTTCTATACATCCATAAGAAGCCCACTGAGAAAAAAATAGGAAATACAATTCCATTTACAATAGTCTAAAGGGAAAATGCCTAGAAATAAATCTATCGAGGGAAGTGAAAGGCCAATTCAATAAAAACTTTCAAAACAGCAACAAAAGAAAACAGAATATGATACCAGAAGATGGAAAAACCTCCTCTGCTCCTGGACAGGCAGAAATATTTTCAATAAAATGGCCATATTTTCAAAAGCAATATACAGACTTAATGGAATCCTCATCAAAATACCAATGACATTCTTCACTAAAATTTAAACCAGAAAGCCAGTCCTAAAATTCACATGGAAAAAATAAAGAACCAGTATAGCCAAGGCAATCCTGAGCAAAAGAGCAATACTGACAGCATCACAATGCCTAATTTCAAATGATATTACAGAGCCGTTGTAACAAAAACAGCATGGTACTAGCATAAAAACAGTTATATAGGCCAACTCAATAGAAGAATGGAGAAAAAAAAGAACGTGCATACGAATACATTCAATTCTTAACAAAGGTGTCAAAAACATATTAGAGAAATGTAGCCTTTTTATTAAATGGTGTTTGGAAAATTTTAAATCCATATGTAGAAAAATAAAACTAGATTGATACATCTTATCTTACAGAAATCTTAACTCAAAATGAAATAAACAGTAAAGATAGAGGCATAATGTTAAAAAATTTAAATCTCCTAGAAAAAAAAAAAGCATAAGGTAAACACTCCAGCCTACTGGTGTACACAATGACTTCCAGTAGTACTCTCAGAACTCAGAAAATAATAGCAAGAATCATTAAGTGGGATGGTATCTAATGAAAAGCTTCTGAAACAGAACATGAGGAGAGAGCATACAGAATGAGATAAAATCTTTGCCATCTACTCTTGAAACAGAAGATTAATATTAGAATATCTAAAGAGCTTCAAATAAAACTCAAAGTCCAAAATTCAAATAAACAATTCAATAACTGGAT
Source organism: Graphiurus murinus (assembly GCA_004027655.1). Lineage (NCBI taxonomy): Eukaryota > Metazoa > Chordata > Mammalia > Rodentia > Gliridae > Graphiurus > Graphiurus murinus. The sequence goes on from PVLC010001958.1 coordinate 90,303, forward strand.
AAATAAACTAAACAAACATTTCTAAAAAGTAGAAGTAAAAATGGCCAACAAATTATAAGAGAAAATGTTTGATATATTTACCCATCAGTAAAATGTAAGTCAAAACCACACTGAGATTCTATCTCAGTCCAGTTAGAATGGTGATCATCAAGAATATAACACTAAATGTTACTAAGGATGTGACGAATATGAAAGCCTTATACACAGTTGGTGAGAATGTAAATTAGGGCAACCCCTAAGCAAATCAGAATAGAGTTTCTTCAAAAAGTAAAATTGGAACTACCTTATAATCTGATTCAGATATTCCACTCATTGGTATTTATGCAAAAGAATTAAAGACAGCATACTTTAGTGATGCAAGCACATGCATGTTTATCAAGGGACAAGTTTTGTTTTTGTTTGTTTGGTTTTTTTTGCAGTTGTAGGTATTGAACCCAGGGGCATTCTACTTCTGAGCTACACCCCCAGTCCTATTTTTTACTCTTTATTTTGAAACAGGGTCTCACTAAGTTGTGGAGGGCCTCACTAAGTAGATGAGGCTGGCTGCAAACTCGGATCCTCCTATCTCAGCCTCCCAAGTACTGGGATTATAAGCGTGCGCCACCATGCCCAACTAACAAGACATTTTGTGCCATCAGCCTAGGTGTCCATCCACAGATGAATGAGTGAAAAATGTGTGGAATATATACAAAATGGAATCACATTCAGCCATAAAAAGGAATAAAATTATGTCTTCTGCAGAAAAGATGGATAGAACTGGAAAGCATCATGTTAAGCGATATAGAGATTTTTAAATCTGTGGCATACGATGCATCAAGAAAAAGCCAAAGAGAAAGAAAGTAAAAACAAAAACAGATTTCTAAGGCCAAATCTTCAGTGTTCCAAATTATAGAGCATGAACAACTGAGCACAAGTTAGAATAGGGCCTTTCTTTAAAGACTCCTAATATCTAATAATCATGATTTCCTTAGGACACTCAGAATATGCCTTGAAATTTCATAATTTTATCTTTGTCCTTAAATATTTTTCTATCTGAAGTGACATTTTACATGAGTTTTCCCAATAAAAATATTGATTTTTCAAATATGCGTGTCCTAGGCCAATTCCTTTATAACTAAATTTTTTCAATTCTCCTTCTAAATACATAATATCCCGTATTTTCACTTTAGTTGAAAACACTTATCAAATTCATTTTTGTTACTAGTGCTTCTTAATAATTTGATCATTTTCTTCTACTAATACCATATACATATTACAGTCACTATTACATAATTAATACCTTCTGAATATTACTAAGAGAATTAATGATTATCTCCTTGTTTCCCTGGAGACAACAACCTGTAGATTTATAATCAGTTCGTATTTATTTAAGACACAACTAAATAGATGAAGATGTTTAGTGGAAATGGTTCCATAAAATGACTATCATTTAATAAAGTCAGTGCAAGTTCAGTTACACATGGCTTATAATTGTTTGTTGTAATTTGTCTTATTGAATAAACTGTCAGTGATCTCAGAAGAGTGTATATTCTTTGATCAACACGTGAATTTGACATTTTTATAGTTATTTAAATCTGTTATGACACACGTACAATTCCTTTTTCTCTTGGAAAGGATTATTGCAATTTTTTCATCTCAGGTGTGAAAGGAGGAAAATTACTAGAGAAGAAGAAGAGAGAAAATAATTCTATTTTTAAAATATATTAAGATTGGGATTTCTCTTAGAATGAAATCCATTCTTCATTCTGATCAAATCAATTTACTCTTTCCAGAAGTAAAGATCATTTCATTGAAGGAAGATGTGTGTACTGAAGCTAATACTATGACATGGGAAAGGTTATTGATCAAAACTATGTAACTACACTCTTTTCTAATGTAAAGGTTATGACTGTTATGCCCAACTTCTTAAATGATCTTTTCTGCAGTGTTTTTCACTGTTTTGACGTTTTTTATTGAATCTGCATTCAAAGTGGACTAAGAATTGCATAACTTTACTTTGTTGCTATTAATTGTACTAGCAGGTCTATATGCAGGTTTTTAAAATTTCTTTAATTTATGAAGAGAACTAAGCTCACTGGGTAACTCTAGAACAAGAGAATCAGGATAAAAGTGAAGGTTTCTTTGAGATAAGAAGAAAAGTCTTTGAAGATAACAAGTTAAAAATACCAACTGGTGAGATGGCAAGTGGTAGTGAATGCGAGAGAAGCAAGTTCAAAATAAATAGAAATTTAAAAATTAAATATAAGACAGCCTTACAGATTGTTTTAGGACACTCTATATATAAATGTACTAGTCAAAATTTCCTAAATATTCTGAAAGTCCCTTTAGTGCCTTTAAAATACTATTTAATGTTTACTTTTAGACATGTTAGAATATCTATGGCATATGACCCATCTAAAGTGACAACTATTAAATATGTATCATAAAACTGTGCTAAGTATAAAAGAGAACTAATTTTCTTTGATGAAAATTTCTAATTTTATTCATATAGTATGCTATATATATAGAATAGGTTCTACTTTCTAGATTATTTAATAGATATCATGAATAATTCTTATGATGTTATTCTATCCTTGGGGCTGATAAATGTAATCAGAATTTTTGCAACAGATTGTCTTTATGAATTGGGGTAAAATAAGTTAGTTTTTATTAAGAGAATTTTTTTATTTATCTTTTTGAACAGGAAATATTTTTATGTGTTACTAGGGATTGCACTGAGGAGCATTTTACCTCAAAGTTACACCTGCAGACCTTTTTACTTTTTGTTTTGAAACAGGGTCTTACTAGGTTGCTGAGAGTCTCATTACCTTGCTGAGGCAGTACTCACATCTGATCTTCCTGTTTCAGCTTCCATGTACTGAGACTACAAGCTAGTGCCACCATACCCAGCTAACAAGAAAGTTTTTAAGACCGCTATCTACCCAGATGTGATGATGCCAGTACTTGGGATGCAGAGATAGGAGGATCACAGATTCTAGACCATTCTCAGCAACTTAGTGATACTTTCAAACTAGAAAGACCCACAGCAACCTACTGAGACCCTGTTTCAAAACAATAAAATGGGCATAGGGTGTATCTTATAGATAGGAAGAACCCTGGGTTCAATCCCCAGTACCATACAGACAAAAACAAAAAAAAACAAAGCAACAAACAAACAAACAAAAAACCACAGCTTCTGCTGGGTGTGGTGGCGCACACTTGTAATCCCAGCATTCGGGAGGCTGAGACCTGAGGATCCGGGTTTGCGACCAGCCTCAGCTACCTAGTGAGGCACTCCACAACTTAGTGAGACCCTGTTTCAAAATAAAGAGTAAAAAATAGGGCTGGGGGTGTAGCTCTAAGGTAGAATGCTCCTGAGTTCAATCCCCAGTACCACAAAAAAAAAAAAAACAAAAAAACAAAAAAAACAAAACAAAAAACAGCTCTCATATACAGATTACTTGTCAGTGATCCACCATACTCAATATTAAGTCATCTTCTTATTTTAGTTTATTCTAGGACTTTGTGGACAAATTTAATAGGTATGTTTGCCTAAAACTATACAGTATGTTTAGAATTCAAATATCCTATGCAAAAGCAGTAAATATTTCAGTAACTATATTTACAGAGTATGAAGGAAGCAACTAATGTTACCACTTAAAAAAGAACAATATCTTTGGCATAAACTTTCACATGAGTATTATACAAAATTACCAGCATAATATCTTGGACTATTCAGTTTGGCATCTTTGGATATTTTGTTAAATTAAGATTTCTGTAAATGGAAGAAATTGTTAAGAACTCATCCTGCTTCCAAATCAGAGAAGAATAAGACATTCTCCAGGAAAATGTCAATGCCAGTTGACATTTGTGGTATTAAAATTAAAATTAAAATTTATTCATTTTAATAATGTCTCATATTATCAGTAAAGTTCTGCAAGTAAAATTCAGCATACAAGAATATTCTACACAGCAACAAGTCTCTAAAAATAATCAAGGTAAAATGTAAACACCAAAAAAACCCACTAAAATAATATCACTTGAAAATAGCCACACAATTTTCAAATTAATGCAATATTTTTATGCTCAATGTCTTTTCATGATGTTAATTTACTCTCTAGGAGACAAATAATTCTGTGATTATGTGTGTTTAAATGCATTCTTAATTAGATCCACCAGTGATATCCCCAATTAGAATTCAAAGAAACTCCAGCTTTTCTGAGTTATTTTAAGAACACCATATAAACCTATTATCAATAATATGGCTATATAAAAAGAGTTGGTCTCCGAATTAAATATTCTAAGCACGTGCTTTTGAGGTTAATTTAATCATGATATTACATATTATTAGCTTCATTTCACATTTTAAAAAGAGAATACACTGCTGGATTTGGTGGTGCATCCCAGTACTTGGGAGACTGAGGAAAGAGGAATATAGATTTAAGGACAGACTCAGCATCCTAGGAAGATTCTTAGCAATGTAGTTGGATTCTATTTCAAAATAAAATGATAAAAAGGGCTGGGGATGTAGCTTGGAGATAGAATGCCTCTGGATCAATTGCCAGTACCAAATGTAAATGCATGAATGAATAAAATAAATAAATAAATAAATAAATAAATAAATAAATAAATAAATAAATAAATTTAAAAAGTGAACACCAATGGAAGGTAAAAAGAATTTGTTCATGCAAATCTAGTAAGTAAACCCAACCAATTTCTCCACAGATTTCAAAGACTTAACTGCTAGAAAACACTATATGAATATGTAAAGAGATTGGTGGTATCTATATATCAGAACAGATAACTTTTCTGAACAGATATATGGGGATGTCAGGACACTAACTTTTGTCCTTGTCCTCAAGAAATGGGGATATTATATTTTGAAATCTGAAGTATACTAAAGTTAATTTTGTAAACCTGGTCAGAATGAAGAAGTCCATTTGGTAACACTGATTTCCACATTTCTTCTTAAGCCTAAAGCTGTGCTAACAAAATAAACACAAAACTACTAGTAAAATTTAAAAAAAATAATAGCTGCAAGTATTTATATTCTCTTGTGATGAACAGTACTTTGATAAATGACGGCTATTGACATGAATATTCCTTAATATGGTGCTTGTTATGATTATTAGTTTCCTAAAATGATATACTAAATTAATTCTCATTTTAAAATAATATTAAATTTTATTACCAATCCAACTCATTAGTTATCAGATTATTAAAGCATAACTAAATTTATATTTTTCTTCCAAGCATACAATGTTCTTACTCTGTACTCAACTTTAAGTAAGATTCAATTTGTAAGCATCCACAGAAATATATACCTTAGTATATAAATACATATATACATGTATTCACAAAATAACAAAAATAAAAGTTACCTTCTAATAAATGTTACAGAAGAGATGAGAAAGTAGAGTCACATCATAGATAATACAGAAGTTTAATAGAATGTCCTGTTTAAACACTCAGATATTTCAGTCTCATTTTTCTTTTTTTTTTTTTCTTCTCAGAAAGAAATGAGATACTTTCAATTAACCAAAGCATTTAACTCATTCTTTGTTCAAAGCAAAAATCTTATCTAGATGCCAATTTTACCAGCATTCAAGAGTGCTTCCTATAAAGAACTTCACCAAGTCCCCACTACATAGATATTATCTAGGAGATTATAATCTGGCAAGAATTGTAGTAAAAAAGCAAATAAACCTACTTTCCTAAAAAGTTTATAAATTCAACAAATGTTTACTGAATACCTAATATGCAAAATTTTACATGTTAAATATGCAGTTGTGCCAGGTGTGGAAGAGCAAGCTTATAATCTAAGTACCTAGGAGGTTTAGACAGGAAGATCATAGGTTCAAGGCCATTCCTGGCAAATTAGTTTGAGTGAAATGTTCAACAACATAGTAAGACCCTGTTTCAAAACATTTTTTTTTTAAAAGGGCTGAGTGTGTAGTTCAGAGGTAGAATGTCCCTAGGTTCAATGTCTAGTACCATTAAAAAATAAAAATAAACTGGCAATATGGATAAGGCACTGAGGCTTAAAAGAATAAAACACAAATATTTCAGTCAACATTTTTACCACTGTGGTCTAAACCCTCGGACACACAGACAGAAAAAAATTAGAAGAAAGATTTATTTGCTTATGAACTTGAAAATTTCATATCCATATAATTTCAAAATTTTAATCCACAAATTTTCAAATTCATAAGCAAATACTAAACACACACACACACACACACACACACACACGTATATAAAATGTTCAGTCCATTTTATGTGAGCTTCCAACCACGAGCAGAGAGTTCATGGCAGCAGCGGAAAGAGAAGAGGAGGAAGTTGCCATAGCCTGCCTCTAAAACACTATACCCAGCCACAAATCCAGAGACACTCCCCAGAAAATAAGTCTCACCTTCAACATAACCGCTTTGTCTACCTTAAAATTACATTGATTCAACGAGTAATCAAAAAATTTTCTGAGCAACCAAAGAAAAATGAATCATCGTAAATCATGTTTACATTAGCTTGTACAAGAAAATATTTAATGCCCTACTCCTTATAGAAAATTAAAAAGTTGTCTTTGTGAAAAAAGTCTTAAGGAATCTTAGTAGAATGAATTAGAATTCACGAGATGTAAAAGATACTTAGTAAGTTCTGTAATGTAAGGACATTAAGCTGCTTTTATGAAAGCAGAAACAAAACAACCAAAAAAAGAAAAATGAAGAACAGTATGTAGCAAAAGGAAAGTAAAGTTTCTATTTTGTTTGAATTAAAACACATTCTAATTATCCATGAAGCATTTTGAGGAAGCCTTTCTTCCTTTCCTTTCTGAAAACAATTCAACAATGTAGGAAGTTGTCACAGTAAGAGGTTCAGAAAAAGCCTGTGTGAAACAGAGAACTTGACATTTAGATACCATTTTCATTTTTATAATGGACTTCTTTTTCTTAAGGAACTCAATTAAAGTAATTTGTTGCTTATTGAATAAATGGATCCTGAACAAGAAAACATATTAATCTTTCTAGATTTTCTCCGTTCTTAGAGTGTTTTAATGGTTGCTTAAATAATTCATGCCACTCAGTATGTTTTGCTATTTGGTAGTTGATTTATTGTTTTAGCTTATTAATATTTAAATATAGAAGCATATTTTGATATATTGTATATTGATTAACTTAATCTTTATAATTTACCAACATTTTCTTTTGCAAAGGTAAAAATATAGTACTAGCTGTGGAAAACCACAAATGTAAAAACAATTCTGAAATAAAATAAATTATATATATGAGAATGTCATTAATCAAGAAATAAAGTTCTGTATTAATACTTCATAATAATCATTGCAACCACAATAAAATTTTCAAAAGAGAGAAAAGATATTCTATACATATTCACAAAGCAGAAGTATTCCCCATTAGGTGCTCTGGGGGAAAAACACTCCAAGTATACACATTTGAATTTATTGAAGAATTCAAAATCAGTAAATATTTTTGGTAATCCTACAGTAATTTAATACATAAAGATATTATTTTATTTTAATGTTATTTCTGTATTAAAATAATTTATTAAATTTCTCTTACACTTCCAAAAATAATGAATTTATGTTAAGTATGTATTGCAAAATATTCAAGGTTGTGCATTTGTGTAGTATTATTTCTTTTGGGAGGCAGATAGCTATTTCATAGAGAAAACCAGAGTTTTCATAGAATGAAAATATCTAGGACCTCATAAGAGCTATGGCTTCTTAAATACACTGGAAAAAAATTGTTATTTAATTGTAAAAAGTCATATGATTAGTCTAGTATACAGTTTGTAAAAGCTTTTTGTGTCAGTTTGACAGAAACAGCTACACAGCATAAGTCTAGAAATAGTTGCCAAGTTATTATAATAATGTATGAAACATGATGGTATGTGGATCAGCATAAGAAAAAAAATGGAGGTAATTAGAGAAGTCAGAATAAGGATTATTTGAAGGTCTAACCTCAGGGATGTTTCAATAAAAGGAAGTGAAGACAAAGGAGTGTTTTTAGAGAATAACTATATGATTTTTGTAACTAGAATAATAGAGGTGCCACTCACTGAAATTAGATTTGGAGAGGATCATGTTGGGTTTGACAGTGGAGAAATGAATGTATAAGCCATATATATCCATGAACAATAAAGCCTTATAACTATTAAGTAGAGAAATAAATTATATTTCTGTTGAAATCTAGAATAATCAGTGATTGATGAAAAAGGACAAAGTAAATAAGCTCAGGAGAAATAGTCAATGAGGTTGCAGAACACCAAGCCCTCTTTCTGAAAAAAGAAAGTGCTGAGTTTTTGATTATATATGATCAATTTTTATTTCCTACTTTAAACATTCCAGAAATTTAATTCTTTTTTTGTTTCAGTGTTAATAATAATTTGCTATCAACATTCTCACTGCTATAATCCAAATAACCTGATCACCATAATTTAGGGACATTTATTTACTCACAGTTCTGTATATATCAGGAGTTCAATCCATATTAGGTCAGGTGAAGTCAGTGGAGCTGAGGGCAAGTCAAGGGTAGCAGAGAGAAGAATGCAAAGGTTCTGTCTCACATCCACAAAGGATGGAAGCAAGAGAAAAAGCAAGGGGAAATGGGATCACACATAATCCCTAGTGCCACACCTTCATCGATCCACCCCAACAAACAAACCCCACCTCCAGTAATGCTACCTTGTTTCCATAGGGTCTAAGGAAACATTTTAAACCCAAATCATATCACAATGCTCCTGGTCCCTAAGACTTTATGGTCATATATATGACCATGTAAAATGCATTTAGGCTATCTTCAAAAGTTCCCATTGTCTTAAAAATTTCAACATCATTCAAAAGTTCAACATCTAAAGTCTTTGAGACTCCAGGCAAATTCTTGGCTGTGAGCTCCTGTAAAATAATAATAATAATAATAATAATAATAATAATAATAATAATAATAAAACAAGTAACATGCATCCAATAGACAATAGCATGGAGTAAACATTTGTACTTCAAAGGGAGGAAAAAGTCCATAGAAAGACAGAATGAGACCAAAACAGGATCAAAATCCAGCAAGGCAAGCATTTAATCATGCAGTTCCAGTTTTGACATCTAGGGCACATGGTAGTGAGATGTGATCTCCAAGGGGGTCTAGGCATCCCTGACCCTATAGCCTAGTTGATAACACATATTTCATGTGTTACAGGCTCACATTGTTTTACTTGTTTAATTAATAATAATGTTTAATAAATACAGACTACATCTTCATTAATGATATTATTTATGGCTATATTAGTTTGCTATGGCTGCCATAACAAAATACCAGAGCTTAAGTGGCTTAAACAACGGTATTATATTTTCTTTCAATTCTTGAGGCTAGATGTAGACCACCAACATATTCTCAGGATTGGTTTCTTCTGAGACCTGTGAGTAGGATCTTACCAACAAAACAATCATAAAAGATCCTTTCTCACCAAGAGAAAGGATTACATCTAGAATTGAACACCACTCTTGATGGTCTGCCGATGTCAGCCTTCTCACTGTGTCTATTCACATTGTTTTATATTGATGTGTGACTACGTTAGTGTTCAAATTTGCTATGTTTATAGAGACATTAATTGTATTGGATTAAGTTCCACTTTAGTTATTTCTTTTCAACTTAATTACCTTTGTAATTGAGCCCTATTTCCATGGAGTCTAGGCAGTAACCCCATGGAATAGGGCTCCCTGAATGTGAGTCTTATTTCCAAATAGAGTCACATTCTAAGGTCTGCAACAGTTGATCAAAGTTTATGGGTATTTTATAGTGACATTACTTCTCTGGTTCATTTTCTCTGCATGTGATTTATCTACATGAATATAGGAACAGAATGAGAGAAATAATTCTGAGAGTACAAATGAGTATGATGTAGCTACCCATATAGCATGAGATCTGCAGGACATTTTACATCCAAACTCTGAGACTCCATCTCCACACATGCATAATTTCCTTCAGTATTAACATTCACATTCTGAGCATGTTTATAGATAGATGAACCTGCATTAACACATTATCATTGCCCAACATTTTTAGTTTACATTAGACTTCATTTTAGATGTTGTACATTCTATGCTTTTGAAAGGAAAATGTACCTGATATGATCCTTTCCCTTAGTGGTAACTTTAACCTATTTATTGCAAAGCTGAGTATACCGCATAAGTATCTTATTTTCTATAATACCTGATTATATCTTTTTGGAAAACATTATATTCAAAGATTTGAACACTGGTTTCTAATCTCATCAGTGTCCTAGTAATGAACTTATAAAGTCCAAGAAATTAGCAACCATCAGGGTCAAGAGAAACACTTTAGTCCCTGAATTCAAATGTATGCTTTCTTCATTGATATAATACCCCAAATATTACTGAAACATATTTGAATTATTGAGAAAAAAGTAATTGTACAGTACAAATATGCAAAAATTAAAAAAAAATCTTTTGATGCTCATATTCATATCCCTGCTCCACCTTTACAGATTTCTTTTAGCATTGTAATTTTGGCCTCTAGGAAATGCACTAGGAATATCCTTAAACATTTGTTTAGTATTTTCCCACTAGAAGTGTTTTGGTTAATTTTCAAGTAATCTTTTCTGTGGTAGCATAAAATGTTTGGCCAAAATATTACCTGTCTTAGGTAATTTTAGGTGTCTTGGTGTCTTCAGAGAGAATTAGATTCTGCTGGTTCTGTTGTGTTAAAACAAAAAAAATCACATTTTAGAACATTTGAATACTTCCAGTGAATTTATTCTACCCCTCAAGATTGTTACTGGATGCCAATTTAAGCCTGACCAGAATCTATGACACAAAAAAAATTTTAATTTCCTTATAAGACATTGAAAGATTTTGGTAACTGTGCCCTATTTAACACAGAACTTGATCTAAAGTGTTTTCTTTGGCTTTAAATGTTTGTTTCTTGGTACACACACTTACTTTAATCATAACTACTCCATCAGTAAGTCATAGCAGGAAGTAATTTCAAAATCTGAATTCCATTTCAGGTGTAGGTAGGGCTTCTATTAGTAGTTAAAAATCTACCGCATATATCATGTACCTCTCCAAAAACATATCCACTATCACTATAGATGCTAACCTTTTAATTTATTAGAGAATCAACATGTTCTAGTAGTTAGCAGAACCACAGAATATTTTATTATCTGTAATACCATTCATTTTTAAATCTATTGGAATTCAGCAATAATATAGGCTGATATTTTCCTTCCTGTATTTAAGACACATGTACAATAAAATCAAAATAGAATAGCAAAACATTACTTTCAAAATATCAGATTGAAACAGATGAGTTCATGAATAAGCAACTTATAGTCACCAGGTATTATTTTATCAGAAATTTGTATTAATGTGGCATGCTGTAGTTTAAGATCTCATTTACTTTCTGAGAGGGCAAGGCATATTCAAATATTTTATGTACAAAAGAAATAATTTATGACAAGCGGAGAGGCCTAGAATGGTGGATAACAAGGAAATAATCTAGAGACACTGGAGAAGAATATATTTTGAGTAGCATTCTTTTGTTCTTTCATCTCAACTTAGAAAAAGCTAGTTCAGGGAAATAGTTTCCAACTAATATCCAAATCCTACCATTCCCCCAAACTCCCCAAATTAATTCTTGGCAATAGGTAGAGGAAAGTTTTAGTGACCTACACACTGTTAGTTGCTTATTTTGCAGATGTCATGTAGCACATGATAGACTGGAGATGAGAAAATTTAAAATTTATCTTTGGGACCACAGTGACTCTTTTCAGCAAGTTTTTAAAAGAAGATAGAGTGATATTTCCACTAAAACTTCCTTGGAGGATCAACAAAACTTTTAATCATCCACATTTTGAAGAAGGTTATTTCTCCTCTTGAATGAAAGATAGTTGTAGTCTTTATACAGACACAGAGAAGAATAAAGATGCTTCATGAGGAACAAAGTACACCCCTACGACATGACTGCCAAGTATATTGTTGATTACCTAAACTGGAAGTAAACAGAAAACAAATCTGACCTTCTAAAATTTACACTTATAAAGAAAGGTGAACAAAGTTCTATTGCAGCAAACTAAAAAACATCTGTAATAATATAGCAAGAATGATATTGGTAATAGCCACAAAAATATAATAATCACTTTCGAGATCTTAAACAAAATCCTAGTCTTACCCATGAGGTTTCTTCAAGCTACATCCCCAGCCTGATTTTATTTCTTATTGGAAACAAGGTCTTGCTAGGTTGATTTTAGTCATACTACTTGCTGAGGCTGGACTTGAACCTGCAATCCTCCTGTCTCAGCCTCCCAAGTACAAATATTATCGGCATGTGCCACTATACCTGGGTAGATAGAGGTTTTCTATGGTCATTTTAAATTGTTAGGGGCCATACATGGTGGTGGACACTTGTAATCCCAGTACTTGGGAGGATGAGACCAGAGGATCTGGGTTCGCGGCCAGCTTCAGCTAATTAATGAGGCCCTCCGCAACTTAGTGAGACCCTGTTTCAAAATAAAGAATAAAAAATAGGACTGGGGGTGTAGCTCAGAGGTAGAATGCTCCTGGGTTCAATCCCCAGTACCACAAAAAAAAAAAAAAAGCAATAAATTGTTAGGGGTTTATCATAAAGAATAAAAAACAAAAAGTCTTTATTCCTGTGTCCCACAAGATGGAAAATTATTCTAATACATCAGCCAAAATCAGTTGAAGCAATAAAAAAAACATGGATAATTGAATCTAAATGCATTTAGTACTAAATTAGACTTGGATTTGAAGAAAGGAACATGAACAGAATTCCTGGTATTCTCTAATTTCACTGAGGAATTTGACCCAGGTATATTAAGGCAGTCTACTTTTCAATCCAAATTAAATCTAAGTGGTAGACTCACATCACTAAGGTCAGCATATTTGTGCAATGTTAGTTGAGGGATAATTCTTATATCTAATAAAACAGAATGCAACCTCTGGTCCTAAGGATCAGTGACACTGAGGTGTGAGTTACTTTGTATGAGGAATTTTACAACACACCATTTATATTTGTGCGATGAATTTAAAGATTTAATGAATTCCATAAAGTATAATAAGTCCACACTGAAAATAATTTAAACACAAAGGTGTTTTTGTTTGTTTGTGTTTGTTTGATTTTTGCAGTACTGGGTATTGAACTAAGGGACATTCTACCTCTAAGCTACACCCCAAGCCCTATATTTTACTCTTATTTTTGAAACAGGTTTTCACTAAGTTGTGGAGGGTCTCATTAAGTAGCTGAGGCTGGCAGCAAACCTTCAATCCTCCTGTCTCAGCCTCCTTAGTACTGGAATTACAAGCGTGCACCACCACACCCAGCAAAACATAAAGTTTTGTCTTTAAAGTGTAATAAATTAACTCCCACTGAATCGATTTGAGTATTGTTTTAAGCAGTTTACTACTAATTCTGAAAATTATGTACCACATTTTATGTAGTATGTTAGATTAAAATATTTTCTTAAATTTGTTGATGCTTATACTATCAATATTATAGATTGGGTGCTATGACTTAGAACAGCTCTAAACTTATGTATTAATGTGCAATAGTGCACATAATAGAACAATAAAATTCGGCTCAAGAGATCATAACATCTTAGCAATTTATTTTTCTTTCTAAAAAGCAAATTTTGTCCCTTAATTTCTACACTAATTTAAAGTATATAATGTCCTAAATAATTACAATTCACATTTATATTTTGTACCATATATGAACTAAATACCAAACTCGCCTCAACACTCTTTCTTATCAAACTATCTAACAAAATTAAAAACTTAAAAAATCTTGAATTTTGAGGAGTCCCTAGTAACCCTCAACATAATATAGAGATAAGGAAACAGCTTTCAAATTTTACCTTTTAAATACTTCATCTGCTTCATTATATAATTGAAGATTTTAAAATTTATTTTTGCTAAATTGGAACTGGTAACAAATCATGTATTATATATTACTTTTTAGTTTATGTATTCACAAAAATATATCGCAATGCCTCTTTGAATTTTTATGTTCATTTAGTCCATTCTGAGCAATAGATGACATGTGATAAAACATAATAGGCATGAGGGAGGGGAAAAGTCACTAATGTGCAAAAGCAAAGAGATTATAAAAGAAAAGACTTCTAAAAGAATAATTTCTGAATGATGGACAACTGTACAAACGAATAGACAGAAATAAGATAAAAATTGTAGTCTACACATCTAGAAACTAAGAAGCAAGTCAATCTTAGAGATATAGGAATGAAAATGTTAGGTCTTCCTGAACATGGGGGCTAAAGTAAATATTAAAAAAAAAACATTTTATACCTAGATCTACTTCCATATTTTGCAGAGAGAGTTAACTTTCTTTCCTCCTTTCAGAAGAGTAAGTATGTTGTCTGGAAAGTATGTACATGGTAGCACTTAGGTTCAGACACTTTGATAAGGAATGCCTTACCAAAAACTAATATGGTATAGAGGAAATAAGTAAAGCATGTATTTTCAACAGTGAGTCCTTCAATTTGCTTAGTACTTAGAATTCTGCTTGGCAGGCCCATAGCTTATGATTTCTTCTTCTCCTCAGAATAAACCATTTCAGCATCTTTTCTAAGGCAAATTATAACTCAAAGTTAAGACCTATAAATAAGGAATTCTCAAAAAAATGACAATCTTGCAAAATCATAGTAAAGTCTAACATACAACAAATACTTCCCATGAGCATAGAACTTTTGCTCTTTTTCAAGTACTTTACTTTTAAGAACTAATGCACAACCAAGGATTACCCAGTTCTTAAAAAGAATCTGTAATGACTATTTATAAGCAAGTTGATTAATTGACTAGGGCAGGAGAAGATATTTAAAGAGAGTGGGTGAGACCCTAACTAATTCCTTATTTAACATAGGAGTGCAGGAAAGAGTGTGTTTACTACATGAATTTACTAATAATTCCAACCATTTTAATAGTCATTTTAGAATACTGATCAAGAATCTACAGCAATACTCAGGTTGAATGATTTTTCTCTAGCTACTCAGCAGGAAGTTTCATTAGTTTACAGATGCTAAGCATTGCAATATATTAAATATGATTAATGTGTATTTATCATTTAATTGAAATTTAACTAAACTAAACCTTCTAAAAGATAGATTAAACCATACTATTGACTAGTGTTAAAGGTCTTATACATATTCAGTATTTTCAGCTATATCTATTCCTTTTCTTCTCAATAATACAAAAGCCTTCCTCTCCCTCCATGTATATACTGCACATTACAGAAAATTGGTAGGTATTGTGGGCTAAATTTTGTGTCCCAAAAGATATGTTGAAATCCTAACTTCTGATTCCTGTAAATGTGACTTTATTTGGAAATAGGGTCTTAGGTATAAACTAGTATAGGTAAAGACATCCATGCACACATTTCTCATTGGAAATAGGGTCTTAGGATGAGGTCATACTTGATTAGAGAAGGTCATCATAATCAATGACTGTTGTCCTTGTTTGAAAAAAATAGAAATAAACACTGAGTCATAGACACACAGTGATAAGGCCACTTGTCCATGGAAGCAGAGATAAGAGTCAAGGATTGCCAACAAACACTGCAAACCAGGAAGAGGCAAGAAACAAACCTTTAGATCCTTCAGAAAGAATATAACACTGTGTTTTCTTGTTGTTGGACTTTACCTTCCTGAACTGAGTCAAAATAAACACATCACTTTATGCTACCCAGTTTGAAGTATCTTGTTGTGGCAGCTCTAGGAGACTTTGGTGAATATGATATGCATCAGACATTTTAGTATTAATTCCATCTCAGGTTGAAGCAGGGTCTAAGTTGCTGAGAGCCTCGGCGAGTTTCTGAGTCTTACCTCAAACCTGGAATCCTCTCTCAGCTTCACAAGTACTGGAATAATAGTATACTTGCACCATGATGCCTGGCTAATATACAGTTCTTAGGTTCATCATGCCTTAATAATGTTTCTGTGTTGTATTGCTTCCCAAATCTATACTTTAGATTGTCTTTCTCTTTATTTTTTCTAAGTTTTAGGGATTTCAGAGACTGTTGCTTAGGACAGGGATTTACTACAGCATTTCTATAAGCTGTCAAGAAACTGGGAAATAAAAGACCCTTCAAATAATGAGGAGAGATAACCAGTAGAACAGTGGAAGAGGATTTGGGGAGGGAAGTGAGTGGAAAGGAAGGAGACTTGATGAAGGAATCACTTCAAACAATCCTATATACATTCATGAAGATATCAATACCAGTTTCAATATTATGAATGGGGAAGGGGAATGGTTGGGGACAAATCCAGAGGGAAGTGTACCAGCTGATATATAAATGCCTGTTTTTATCGCACAAATCTCAATATGATATATAATTACCATGAATCAATAAAAGTCCATTTTTTAAAAATAATATTTGTTTTCAAAAATTTAAAGAGATTTGGCAAGACATTAGAGCATTGTTTTTAAAACCACAGATTCTAAAAGGATACAACCTTAGTAATATCCTTTCTGAGCCTCCCAATTATGAACTGGACAATTTCTCTACTGCTACTAGTTTCAGTTTTATCATCTATATAACGAGGAGAGTAATAGAAACAATTCCATAGTTTTGAGAATTAAATTAGTTAATATTAGAGGCCAAAAGTTTCAAACAACACCAGGTTCCACAGTCAGTCAGTAAAATTTGCCTGTTATTTTTGGTATACAAATATTTTGGCTTTTTTATGTTGTGGTAAATGAATTATGAATATTTTATAAAGAAAACCTGTTAAGGTTTTACTGTAATCAAATTTTTAATTAGGATAGTATGTGAATACACAATTTAAGTTTTTAAAAATAACTTTTACGTCTCATTTTTTTTTTTTTTTTGTCAAATAGAGGACTTTAGGTGTCTGCTGCAGGTACATTGGAAGTCAGTGATAATATAGAAAATATTTAATGATATTTGGTGGATTAACCCACCAAGTTGAAGAGGTTAACTGCTTCAATAGTACACAAAACCCACTCTCTTATCTTGTAAAATATTGCTCTAAATATCATTAAAAAATATGAAGTATTTACAAAAATTTATTTATGTTGCTCATCATTGTATCAAAGAATAAATATACATATATATATATCATATATATATATATTTACATTTTACCAATTTTGTACTTTGTTCATTGAACTACAAAGTGTCTGATACATTTATAGTTATAAATTATACATTACATTTTTCAAATTGCCAAACCCTAAGATGACTGGGCACCTAGACACCTATTTCAAGCTTAATATTATAAGAATACATCTGTAGTTTTTCCAAGTAGGAGAAATCTGAGTACAATATAGTAATATAAATTTTTAGAGGCAAGAATATGAGAAGTGAATTAAATTTAATTTAGATAAATGGACTCAGCCTTGTAGAAGTATTTTCAAGAAGAAAAGTAAGTTAAGTGTTTTAAATAGTTAAGAAGCTAGAATTGATAGCATGCATTACATTTTCTAATACTATTAAGAATTATTATTGCCATATGAGTATAACAGACACATTGCATATATAATTAGTATAAAAATAAAATATAAAATGTTCATTCTTTTTAATTGAAGTGATAATTAAACAAAAGCAAATCCTATTTTCCAAGATTTGTTCCGTGATATATTTGTGAGAATATTTTGATATAATTTCATTAAAGTATTTTAGTATAAAAATACTATTTTACTTAAATCATTATTTTGAAAATTCATTTTTTTAAGTTACCTATCATGTGACTGACAGGAATCATCAGGTATAGTATATTCAAAATGGAATACACATGTTTTAGAACTTTGAAATATCATACATAAACATATACATACACATATCTGTGTATGTGAAGTATAGGAATACAGGAGGACCATAGTACAAACTGCATTTGACTATAATGAATCTGATCTTATAGCAAGCAAGTTAAAAGGGAGAAAATCAAGGTTTTTCTATGTGGTTATGTGTAGTTTAATGTGAAAATAACTTGGCTAATACAGCAGTTACACCATATTTTCTCTTTGACTAAGAAAAAAATATCCTTAGTCAACAACAAAATAAAGTAAAATGAAATAATGACTCTCTTGAATGTCATGAAAAATTAATAAATCAAAGGTAGACAGTATAAAGCCTATTATAAAATGGTTTAACAATAGCAAAAGTATAAATTCATAAATTGTAACCTTGAGCTTAAGAGGATCTGACTTTCAAACAGTGCCACATTTAATGTAAAACAATGAAATAAACTGATTCAGGAGTACTGGCTTAAATTTTCAAAGCAACTAAATCTCAATGTGAAGCTTAGTCTTTGTTTATCAGTTCAATAATCATCCCACAATACCAGTATTCAGATATAAATGCAAGAACAAAGAGAGGATATTGATTTCACAACATCCAAGATTGTCAGTCACCAAAACTACAGTTGTGTTTTTTGACTATCTAAAGTCACAGGTAATGCTAATTATATTCTCTGTTCTACATATTGTGTAAACTACATTGTGAGTGAAATGGCAATTCTTCCTTTTCCCTTTTATTTTATACATAACAAGAAAACACTAAGTGCTTTTCATTATTTGATAATCATTTATCCATTTATTTTTCATAAAACATTTATTATATAGACATTAACAGAAATACTACATTTTTTCCAAGAACAGAATTTTAAAGACATTGATAATTTATTTCAATCATATCTATCATTAACAGCTATCATGCTATGATTAGCTGCTGACAATTACATTTTCAGCAAATATTTTTGAACAAAAAGCAAAATAGTATTATTCAGTTCACAATCTAGAGAATATCAATGCAAAACTTTTGCTATATGCTAATTCCAGTCCTTATTTGCATTTTGCTAGATAGATATAAATTTTCTTTTTCGAGATTAAATAATCCATAATAAGCAACAGAATACAGTGATTAGTGTCCAGACACTAAACCAGCTCAGTTGCCTTCCACCTAAACACTTGTGTATTTACCTTTATAAATATTTAACTTCTATGTACCTTATTTTTCTCATTTCAAAAGTGGAAAAAAATATCAATCACACAGAATTGGGTAAAGTCATTTTTTTTAAAGTATAGAATACACTTAGAGCTGGACATGCCGCTGCACACCTATAATCTCAGTATTTTGGAGGCTGAGACAGGAGGATCACAGGTACAAAGCCAGCCTCAGCAACTTAGGAAGACTCTATTTCAAAACCAAAAATTAAAAACAGGTTAGGGGTGTAGCTTAGAGGTAGAGTGGTCCTTAGTTCAGTTCCCACTACCACCTTGCCACTCACTTTCAACAAAAAAGAATACACTTGAGAAAAAAAAAAAAAAAGTCTATATCGTCCATTTTAGTTTTTTTTTTTTCTTTTTTAGTATTACTAGAGATTTAACCCAGAGACATTCTATCCCCCACCTTTACACTCAGACTTTTATTTATTTATTTATTTATTTATTTATTTATTTACTTTATTTATTTTTGTTTTGTTTTGAAACAGGGTTTCACTAGGTTACTGAGAGTTTCACTAAGTTGCTGAGGCTAATCTTGAGCCTAAGCTGCTCTTGTCTCATACTTCCAAGTACTAGGATATTAACATACTGCTTGCAAACCAGCTTTTCATGTAATGGTTATAGAGAGCAATGAGTGCATTAAAGATGATTCTCTATTTCATTTTATATAGCATTACCTAGTCAAACGTGTTTATTTAACTGAATTTATATGCTAAAGCAATGTTTAGAAATTCCAAAATGTGAACCCCCTAGACACTGTTCCCTTAAGGCTCATTTATACCCATATATGTCAATATTTTACTTTCAAATAAATAATTTTAATTCAAGTTATATGATTTTAATAGTCTCAATTCACAAAAACTCAGGATGGTAGCCTCTGAAACAATCGTAAAATAAAAGGCTTTGCATGTTATCTTATATCTCTCTTTGTTATCCTTCTATTTCTGTTTTCTATTCTTTTTTCTTCTTTAATTCATTTCTTTCTTTCAGTCTGTCCCAAAGAGTTTGAGATCATGACCACAGAGGAAATAAAATTAGAATGATCTATCTTCCAAAGCTGCACAACACAACCTGGAATGTGGAGATGATGACAATATGTTGCCAAATTTGGTTACTCTGCTTTGTATTTAAATTTAAGGATCATAAACTTTACCCAATTTCTCTCCCTTTTTCCAGTCAGGGAAGTGAGCACAACCTGCCATCTGGTGGGAGTGAGGCAAATGATATCTAGAGAAAGCAACGGATGTTTAGATATGAATAGAAAAGTGAATACTTACTAAAAACATGCAAGGATAGAAGCTAATTACACAGTAGGTGCTGGAATGGGGCAAATTAGAGATCACATAGGCTATTCAGAGGGCATGCTTTGTTGACTTGTGCTACCTTGTGTTAGTTTTTCAAGAGAAGCTTGAAATTTGAAATATTATGGCATTTGTCTGATTTAAATATGGGCCACTACTTGAAACTACTGAAAAAAATATATATATATGTATACATAAATACCAAATTCAGTCTAGGGACCATGATTTCCTAAATACTATTTTAAGGAAGAGGCTTGCAAATTCATTTTATTTCAATGATGACAATTCTAAATGTCCTAATATGAATTCATTAAGATGATAAAGTACCCAAAGTATATTTGAACCCTCAATTTTTTCTTACTTTGTTATAGCGTACACAGTCAATATTTTCAAACTCATTTCCTTATGAAAACTAAGAACCTAATATCTAGTTTACTGATTATAATATATTGATATGATGCATATAGGTTTCCTAAACACCAGAAGGATCTCCTGTATCAAGTTATTTTCCTGATCCATGTCATTTTTCTAAAAATTCTGACACAAAAATATTGACTTTAAGAAGAAAAAAGATCAAAATTGAAAAGAATAATTTTTGTGCTAAATTCAACATATGGTAATATCACAGAATACTCTAACAGATAAGAACTATGAAAAATATGTTAACATTGTAAAGCGCATAGAAGAAAATACAATCTAATTATAATTAATCAATAGAATAATTATTATGAATATCACAATGTGGGATTTACATATATATGTATGTGTTACATATATATAGCAAAAAATATTAATGCTACAATATGGAACTTACATATATATGATACAACAATGAATCTATGTTGTTTGACTTGACAATTTGTGGTAATTTTTCTTGAGTGTCTTCATCTGGCAATCTATTTAGCTATAAATTCATCTCAATCTCTTGGTTCTATATTTCTAGTTTAATAAAAGCAACTGCACTTGATTCCCAAATACTCTGAAAATTTTAAGAAAAGCTTTTCTGAGCAAAACAGCATCACAAGCAGAATGGCAACCACAATATTTGTTAAATTGGGTTCAGGGGGGATATTTATTCCATCTGTTATTTCAACTAAACTGCATTTCTGCCTTGAAAGTGTTTCATGAGACTCCAGTGAATGAGAAGCATTTGTGATTCATTTTAGTACCAGAATATTCCAGAATAATTGGCTTTTAGTGGAGAGTTACTGTCATGAGCCAAGTTTTAAAATATGCTATTTTTCTGAATTTTGTGGCCATGGAGGGATACTTTCAAAGTATATTAGATTGGCATGTACTGCTACTAAAATGTGATTTTACAATTATTAGCTAGAAGGGATACTTTTTGAATTTAATACAGATAACAGTGCAACCCTATACAAGGATATTTCTTTTATATACTTGCACACTGCAGAGCTATC
Source organism: Graphiurus murinus (assembly GCA_004027655.1). Taxonomy (NCBI): domain Eukaryota; kingdom Metazoa; phylum Chordata; class Mammalia; order Rodentia; family Gliridae; genus Graphiurus; species Graphiurus murinus. The sequence goes on from PVLC010001958.1 coordinate 112,034, forward strand.
AAATTATGCCTTATAAATAAGTAATATTCCCCAAAGTGGCATAATTAAGCTTCTTAAATAACCTATTTACAATTAATTTAATATTTTATTATGGGTATAGACTAATGATAAGGCATTTCTATGACCAAAATCATGTCCATCTTAAGGACATACAAAAAATACTTTAAAATGAGAGAGAAAATAAAAACAAAAAGAAACAAGCATGCAAAAGATAGAGCTCTTATTTATATAGAACATATTACAATGTATATCCCCAATCTGAAGGTACACCTTGGAAGAAGGAGTAGGTACATGAGTACTGTATGCTGATATTTCCAAAGTATGAAGATGAAATTTTAGAAGAATTGTAAAGCATTATATAATTTAGTCAATATGAATTTCAAAAGGCATTGCCTTTACATTATTCATTTGTTTATTTAACTGATGATGCTTGAAATATTACTCAAGGTCTATTTAACTACCTCATGATTTACACCTAGATGAGAAATAGATTTAATGGTAACTTATTTGAACTAAGAATAAACACAAAGGTAATATTTAACTATAAGATCATGGTACATATTTTCTTAGAATATATAGGAATGCAGTTCACAGAAATAATTTTAAAAATGAGTAAGTCAGAATAGCAAATTTTTCTAGAGGAGTTAATAACCTAAGTTAAATTTTGAAAGAGTAAAAGGAATGTAATTGATATGGAAAAGAGTTAGACTTCTCATTGCCTACTAGAATATGACACCTAATTGTTTGTTAACAATTGGTGAAATAATTAATAAAAAATGAATTTCTGTTATAGCAACCAAACAATATTGCTCATATAATTACAAGTAAGACAGTTCAAAATATCCTTTCACATATTATATGAACAACCAGGAAAAAAACAATGACCTGGAAGTCTCTAACCACAAAGTAATTAGAAACAGTTCTTATTGTACACATATATTGGAATGCTGCACTGTAGCCCATGAAAATGTACAAATATGATATATTAATAAAGAACTAAACAAAATATATATTTAAGGAGATGGAAATATAAACTATTCTAATTTAATTATTGCACACTGTTTATATGATTTATTAAACAGTACTTAAGATATTTATTCAATAATAATAGTAAAGAAATTGTAAGCAAGTGTCCAAAACATACAATTTAAGAGAAAATAAAAGTACAAAGGTCTAACCAGATATATAATCAGAATCATTGTTTTTTTAAGAAAAAGGCTTGAGTGTTTCACCAAAAGAAGTGGGAGAATGGAGCTTTCAACAGTGAAGAACATTACAGATCAAGAGTAAGTTTGAAGGTTAAGTGATTTCATGCTGAAAATTTAAAATACATTCATCTGAATTTCAGAAGAATGTCTGGATTATAAATTCAATTATTGATAGATGAGAGGAACTATTTTAGTTGCTGAGAATCTTAATATTTTTTATTTTTATTTATTTATTTTGGTATTGTGGATTGAAACCATGAGCACTCTACCTCTGAGCTATACCACAGCCCTTCGTATTTTTTATTTGTAAATAGAATCTCACTATGTTGTTGAGGGCCTCAGTAAGTTGCTGAGGGTGACTTCAAATGTGTGATCCTCCTGTCTCATCCTCACAAATACTGGGATTAAAAGAGTGTGCCACCATGCCTGGCTCTTCGTGCTTTTTTAATGGTATAGGTATACTAATAAAGCAAGTACATTAGTTATATTTCACATGCTGAATATATAATATGAGAGAAAACAGTAATATTGAAAAGCCTTTCTGTCTTGGGAGTGGGATGAAGTGACATATTATACCCTTAGCTTTTCACAAAGGTTCCAGCTGCTAATATTTTAACAAGTTTTTATTTTCAAATATTTGTATACTAGACATTTAAATATCAAGATTTTTTTATTATTTGAAGTAATTAGCAGCATGTACATGATATTTATAAAACCAACTTTTTCTGGATGAGTTTATCACTTTGAAAAGATGTATATTTCATAGAGATGTCAAAAGTAGAATTTTCTTTGTAATAAATTTTTCGTGAGTTTGTAGAGAAATTAATAGGATGAGAGATTATATACAGATTAGGTTTTTTATGCATCCTCTCAGGATTATAAAAGGAAGGCTGCATGCCAAAAACAATAGAAATTAGTCAGATGATCTGTGAATAAATTCAATTTTGGAGTAGAGATGAAATTTCTAGAAAAAGAATTGTTCTGAGAAAGCAGAATGTGGTATGTTTTTAAATATATGGAAAAGGAATTCAGTTGGAAATCCATCTGGTCCTGGGTTAAAATATTTACTTTTTTTTTTAAATCTATTTAGGATTTGTATATTCTCTCAGTTCAATTTAGGTAGGTTGTATGTGTCTAGAAACTTGTCAGTTTCTTCTGGATTTTCCATTCATTGGCATATATATTTTCAAAATAGCTCCTAAAGCTTCTATACAACAAAGAAAACAATCAAGAGCAAGAAGAGAGGGCTTATAGAATGGGAGAAAATCTTTGCTAGCTACTTCTTCATTAAAATATATAAAGAATTAAAAAATCTTAACACCAAAAAAAATTTTTTTTAAATGGGCAATAGAACTGAATATGTACTTCTCAAAAGAAGAAATACAGATAGCCAACACAATTTAAAAATTTTCACCATCATTAGCAATCAGGTAAATGCAAATTAAAACTGCACTGAGATTCCATCAACCTCCTATTAAAATGACAACCATCAAGAATAAAAACAATACTAAATGTTGGATAGGATGTGAAGGGAAAGGAATTTTTATAGAATGTTAGTGGGATTGTAAAACAGTACAACAACTATGGAGATCAATATGGAGGTTCCTCAAATTAGAACCACCATATTACCAAGCTAGTATTACCACTCCTCAGCATCTTTCCAAAAATATTAAATTATAATACTATAGTGATACATGCATACTCATATTTACAACAGTATAATTCTTTTTTTTTTTTTTTTGTGGTACTGGGGATTGAACTCAGGGGCATTCTACCTCCGAGCTACACTCTCAGCCCTATTTTTTATTCTTTATTTTGAAACCGAGTCTCACTAAGTTGCGGAGTGCCTCACTAAGTAGCTGAGGCTGGCCGCGAACCCAGATCCTCCGGTCTCAGCCTCCCGAATACTGGTACAACAGTATAATTCTTGATAGCCAATTTGTGGAAACTATGTGTCCATCAACAGTTGAAAGGATAAAGAAAATGTGGTATATGCACACAATGGATTTTACCCATGAAGAACATAATTATTCCATTTGCATAAAAATAAATAGAACTAGAGAATGTTATGGTGAAATCAACCTATCTCAGATAGTCAAGGGTTATATATTTTGTATCATATGACAAAGCTAGGAAAAAAAAGAAGAAATTCATGACAATAACAAGAGAGACAAGTAGAATTGTGAAATGGGATCAGGATAGGGAAGAAGGGAGGTAAAAACAAAAGGCTTTAAGAAGAAAACAAATCAAATAATATTATTGTCATATATGAAATTATCACTACCAATCTCACTAGCAGATATGGGGATGGAGGTGTAGCAAGATGGGGTGCGGAAGGAAACACATGCATATATGAATGTACCAATTTGAATCCATTACAATGTATAATTATATTGTACCAATAAAATGCTAAAATAAAGAATGCAGAAAGTCGTAAATTGGATGCATTATCTATGAAGATAGTTTGAATAAGGATGGCCTTGAAAATGAAAATTTGAAGAAATGAGACTTTATATACAAATTTTACATTATACATTTTGATATTATTTGTACTTTTTAGTCACTGATTGAATAATTTTAATCAATATTAGTTTCCAATATTTGTTGTTTTAATTAGGACAGGATTCCACGTAAGACTTTAGAATTATTTATATCATTTTAACTTTACCAGAAAAAGAATGTCTGGATTTTGAAAAAGTAAAAACCAAAAGAAGAAAGTCTTTGAACAGTAAACATAGAAAAGTGGTACTGGTATAAAATCTATGTCTTCCTGCCACTTCCAGAATATTTAATAATGATCAATTTTGATAAAGAAGTGTGTAAAACTAAGAAAGGTTGAAGCAATCTAATCAAACATTTTATTGGATGAATTTAATTAATCTGTCTGGATTAATGTGAAGTATGAAAAGCTCATGATCTTAAATTATTGATGGCTTGTGCTTAATGAAATTTTTGTTTATCATTCTAAGCATATTAGGCTTCAATATTAAAAACTCACATCTAACCTTAGCATCATACATCCATGAAAGCAAGTATGCATTCTATAACCAACCTTACTTGATTTGTAGCTGGTTAATTTTACATCTGGGTAAAGGGAATTCTAACCCTCATAAAATTTTGATAAGAAAAATACTGACATGCCAAGTTTTATTTTAGGATGATACACAATAATTTTTACCAACAAATATATTCACATTTTCTTCTCCATATGATATGGTTGCCTACTACTGTCTGCTTTCTGACATTCTTCACACTGCACCAGCATTGGAAAACTGATGTGTATTGATTAATTCACTGGGTCTCCATGCTCTAGTTCACTGATTAACTTGTCAACTAAGTAGCCATTCTGTAATTATTTGGAGAAAAACTAAGTCTTTATATTTAATACTTTTGTTTCTTTTTCTTTTCTTTTTTTTTTTTTTTTTTTTTGCGGTACTGGGGATTGAACTCGGGGGCATTCTATCTCCGAGCTATAGCCCCAGCCCTTTTTTTTTATTCTTTATTTTAAAACAGGGTCTCACTTAGTCGCGGAGTGCCTCACTAGGTAGCTGAGGCTGGCTGTGAACCCGGATCCTCTGGTCTCAGCTCCCAAATGCTGGGATTACAAGAGTGTGCCACCATGCCTGGCTCTGTTTCATTTATTTAAAGACAGAGGAAGACTGACTTTTGACAGGGTGTCTCTTATTCTCCAAAGCATCCTGCTTTGTCTGAATTCCTCCCTGCATATCCTAGAACATTGATAATAATCATAAGACAAATTTTGTGTGCTAAGAAAAGTATCTTTAGTTAGCTTCACAATTTCGTTTAAGTTCAATGTTATAGGAATGTTTTTAAATAATGTGTTTTTATTTGTTTTGCCTTAAAGATCAATAATCTCAATATTAAACAGCAGAGAATTTTGCAAATTCAATACTAAGAATAATGCTTGCTAATATGGCCTTCATCTTAGCTTTAGAAAATGGCAGAAACAGATTTCAGAGGAAAATAAATCTGCACCTACTTCAAAATCAATGTTGATGCTCAATATCTGTTTTTAAGTAAACATAATAAACTTGATTAATATAATATTTTATTCTGTGAGCATAGAGTACTGAGATACATTAGTTATTATAAAACTCAAATAAAAATAAAATTTAAAACTGAAATTTACATATTACTTTGTTCTTTAATCACATAAAATACATTTATATGAAAAATTATTTTTTAATTTAATTTATTTTTATTGGTGCATTGTAATCATACGTTTTTGTGAGGTACAAGCTGGTAGAGACATACATACACACATCTCTCATTTAACCCTTCCCCAATTCCTACCCCATTCCCTCCCATCTCCCTCCTTCTTATGTTCAGTTTAGTGGTTGACTTTGATATGTTTGTGAATGTACATCATGTGCATTATCGCGTTTCCCTTCCCCTCATCACCTTCAGTTAAGTCACCTTTGCTCATCTAAGGATTCTCCTTTGTCTATAGTCCCTCTTATGACCCACTTACTCCCTACCTTCTGTATATCAGGGAAAGCATTTGATTTTTTACTTTTTGTGACTGAATAATCTTACTTAACATAATGTTTTCCAGTTCCATGCATTTTCCTGCAAATGATATGATTTGTTATTTTTTATGGATGAGTAAAATTCCAATGTATACATATTCCATTGTTTTGTAATCCATTCATCTATTGATGGACATCATGGCTGGCTACATAGTGGCAATTATGAATTGTGTAATTATAAATATAGGCACACATACATTAGTTTGGTAGTTTGATTTCCATTTTGGGGGGTAGATACCCAGAAGTTATATTGCTGAGTCACATGGTAGTTTCACTCCCATTCATCTAAGGATCCTCTATACTGTTTTCCAAAGTGGTTACACTAATCTGAAATCCCACCAATGCATTAGAGTTCCCACTTCTCCACACACTTGACAGCATTCGTTGCTGATTGTGTTTTTGATGATTGCCATTTTTGTGGAGGTTAGGTGAAATCTCAGAGTAGTTTTAATTTGCATCTTTCTGATTGCTAATGATGTTGAACATTTCCTCAAACACTTATTGGCCATTTGTATTCCTCTTTTGTGAAATGTCTATTTAGATCACTTGCCCATTTTTAAATTGGGTTATTTGTTTTCTTAGCAGTTAGTTTCTTGAGTTCTCTGTATATTCTAGATATTAGTCCTCTATTGGAGTAGTTGGCAAAATTTTCTCCCATTCTGTGGGCTCTCCGTTGAGGTTCTTCACAGTTTCCTTTTCTGCACAGAAGCTCTTAAGTTTGATGCAATCCCATGCATTGATCTTCCCGTAAGTTGCTTGTGCTTTGGGGGTCTTGTTGAAACAGTTTTACCTATGCCTATGTGTTGAAGCGTTGGACCTATGCCCTCATCACGTATTATCATGGTCTTTGGCCTCACTTCCAGGTCTTTGACGTATCTTGAATTGATTCTTGCACGGGGTGAGAAAGTAGAGTTTATTTCCATTTTCTGCATATGGTTAACCAGTTTTGCCGACATCATTTGTTGAAGAGGCCATCTTTTTTCTAGTGTATATTCTTGACTCTTTTGTCAAAAATCAATTGACTGTAAGTGTGTGGATTTGTTTCTGTGTCTTTTATTCTCCTCCATTGGTCTATGTGTCTGTTTTCATGCCATCCAGAAAACAATTCCACTTCAATATCACTCCTAAAAATAAAATACTTAGAAATGAACTTAACCAGGGGGATAAAAGATCTATATAAGGAAAACTATAAAAAGCTGAAAATATAAATCAAAGATCTTAAAAGACTGAAAGATCTCCCATGCTCTTGGATAGGCAAAATAAATATCATCAAAATGACCATTCTCCCAAAAGTGATCTACAGATTCAATGAGATACTCATTAAATTACAAAGGTCACTTCTCACAGACATAGAAAAGTCATTCCTTAAATTCATTTGGAATAATGAAAAGCCTAGAATAGCCAAAGTAGTTCTTGGCAACAAAAGCCATGTAGGAGACCTCACAATACCTGACTTCAAACTATACTACAAAGTCACAGTAATAAAAACAGTATGGAATTGACACAAATAAATGAATAATTCTATTATTAGACTTTATGTTTTATATTTAACACAGGCATCCATAATATAAAGTGTATTTCTTAATTTTATGTTAGAGGACAGAGAAGAATCTTAAAAATGATGTTTTAAACATATAAGTTTATTTGTTCTTTCCTTGAAATTGATCATGGGGGTAGAACAAAATATGCATTGCTAAGTATAATAAGATGAGATTTTATCAGATCTTACTAGGCAACTATTGAATATTAGTTCAGAACATTTTATTTCTAAAGATTGAATAACATAATTTTATGTTCATATATGAAGGTATCACTACCAATCTCACTAATGAGTACTGGAAGGGAGGAAGGGAAGTGAGCACTGTGGGTTGTGGAGGGTAATAAAAAGGAGATGTGTGCATATATGAATGTGTCACTTTGGATCCCACTATGTTGTATAATTACAATTGCATAAACAAAATCATAAAAAATAGTTTACACACAAAATCTGCCATTGAGAAAAATAATATACAAGGACATAATTTGAAATCATTTGAGCAAAAGGCAAATTGCAATTGAAGCAACAAAGCCTGGAGGGGATGGCACTAAGTTTACTGATAATAGAAAAAGCTTGGAGTGGTAAATTTATCTTTCACAAATTCTGAAGAGTCATGAGGCAGAAGGCTAATAACCTAAGCCAGAAATTCCTGAGAAACAATATAAAGTTTGCCAGAAATAACTTGGTATGCACCAGTGAATTCATGAATTTTTCAATGGTATTAATAAACTAATGTGAATTGAAATCAGAATAAAGGAGAAGATTAAGTATTGTGAATTTTTTCACTGAGTTTCAACTCAGCTCACTTCATGATTAACTTAGGGTAATAATTCTCCCATTTATTACTTGTTATCTTCATCTTATTGTTTATTGTGAGTAATAAGTTTTCACAATGAAAACAGAACATTAGAATTATAGAAGAGATTATTGTTACAATTGTTCACAGTGATATTTTAAAAATAAAAGTAAAGAAAGCTACAACTAGGTAAATCTAAGTTAAATTACTAAAAATAAATAAAAGCATTCAAATTATCTATAGAGAAACTATTCAAAGGAACTATAAGAATAGCATCTGATGTCAAGAGAAATTTAAAGAAAACAATATATTGATTTTTTCCATTCTGAGGAAAAATAATTACAGCTTTTATTTTAACCTGAGTTGAAATAACCATAAAAATGAAGGTAAATAAAAATAATTTAGACAAAAAATAAGCAAGATAACTTTTTATTAATTTTTAAATATTCTAAAAGGAGTCTGTAAACTTAAGTAAAAAAAATAGTAGAGAAAAATAAATACAGAGCAACTAAAAGCAAAGTTCATGAACTACATGAATGTTGATTCTAAAAAGTCATAATGTCTTATAGGGTTAAACAAATGTATACATAAAATGAATGCAATAATTAAATAAAAGAGGGCAAGTAAAAAGTGGGAGCTAATGTGCTAAATGTTTTAACAATATTGTGTGGTGTATAGTTGGGAAAGTAACCACAAGTATTCCCTTTCCTCAACCCATATATTCTTTTTCTTGGTCTACATCTTCTCCCATCAAGATTTAAAATTAGAAATCCCAATTTAACCTGAGATGACCATGTGACTTGTTTGTCTAAGTGAATGATGTGTCCCCAGAGCGGTGATTAATAGTTTTTGCACATGTCCATTCCCTTACTTGTAATACTATAATTGTCATATGTAGAAGCTTGAACTAATCTGCTGGAATATCAGAAAAAATCTGTGTTTAGGACAAATTATCCCAGACTAGGCCTCTTTAGAGCAAGTAGGACACAGCTGATTCACCAGCTGACTTCAGGTTCACACATAAGCCCATCCAAGATCGGTATGGCACATAAACAAAACAAATTACAGTTGTTTAAAATGGCATATTTTGATGCAGACAAAGTAAATTAAAGAATATCTATGTTCATTAAATGAAATACTCAGTATTAAATAGCAATCACTTTGCACCTAAATTAGAATAGACTCTATGCATTGCTGTAAAAATTACAGAATTTTTGTAACTGAAAAACTACTTCTAGAATGCTATGGAAATATAAAGAACAAAGATTAGACAAGACAATACTGAAAATAAACAAATTGGAGGACATGGTTACTAATTAATATTTTTCAAAAAATTATAATAATTGAGACTATTATTGGTCAAATACACAATAGATAGTACAGATTCTCATTAAATGAATAAAATATTTGAACACATATTTTACTATAAATGCTATATGAAGGAAGACAAAGACTTGAAGAGTTGATATCAACCAATCAACCAACACAAAATTACAGTTATATCCATGATAACATGTCTCAATGCATGCATCATGATTCCATTAGAAAGCCAGCCATTTAAAAAAAAAATGGTGACGATATAATCAACTAAACATTCCCATTCAATGCTGAAGAAATACAAACTATTAGAGACACAGTGAGAATAGAATAGTTTAGTAAATATGTCCTACTGGGAAAAACAGCAATTCCATTTCTAAGTATTCAACCAATATAAATGAAGCATATGTCCCCGCAAAGAATAACTCCAACCTGGAGCAACCTAATGTGGATCAGTTGATGAACAATATGCAAAAGTAAGTCTACTCATATAATTAAAAACTTTTTTGTCATAACAATAAATGGAGTACTACAAAAATGGATGAATCTTAAAATTATTGTGCAAGGTATGAGATTATACATGGAACAATGCCCTTAATATGAAATTTTGCCTTTGCAGGTTTGTAGTTTCCTATGTTGAGGTTAGTGAGTGATGCAAAGGGTATGAAAAAAATGTTTCAAATGATGAGATGTTCTTCAACTTGATTGTGGTGGTACGATCAAGTCCTCAAACTGTATATTTAAAATAAGTGATTTTATGCCTTGTAAATTTTACTTCACAACAGCTTTAAAAATTCCAAACTTTTAGCAAGGTATGATGGCATATGCCTTTAATTCAAATACTTGGGAGGCTGAAACAAGAGGATCATAGGTTCAAAGCCAGCCTCAGCCACTCAATGAAACTCTCAGCAACTTAGCAAGACCTTGTTTCAAAATAAAAAATAAAACAGGTCTGCAGTGTAGATCAGAGGTAAAATGACCCTGAGTTAAATATCCAGTCAGAAAAAAATAAAGTTACAAAATCTCTATTAAGCAAGTACATTCTTTATTTAGTATGCATTTTTTGTGCATTATAGTCTCATATAAAAAAAACATATGACATTGACATGCATGCACACAGAACTTGGTAGCTCCCTTTCAAATTCCCCATTTGTCCCCCTCCCAATACAGCACACTGAGATTGACATTGGTATTTTAACATATGAAAACATACTTGGTAGTAGCAATTCCATCAATGAACCTCTCCCTCCCCCCTCCCCTTCCCTTAGACCACCTCCCTGGCTCCACTGAAGTTTCTTCTCCATTATCTAGAGTTCCTCTGGTATCTTAATTACTCCCTAGCTTCTGCATATTATAGAAAAGATATGACTCTTCACTTTCTGTAACTGGCTACTATCATTTAATATAATGTTCTCCAGGTCCATCCATTTTCCTGAAAATGACATAATTTTGTTCTAATTTATTTCTGAATATAATTCTATTGTGTGAATATTGCATAATTTTGTAATTCATTCATCTGTAATGGACACCTAAATTTGTTCCATAATTTGGCTATTGTGAATTGTGCTGCTATAAACATGGGTATGCACATATTATTGTAGTTCTCTGATTTCAGATGCTTTGGAAAGATACCCAGGAGTGGTACAGTCAGATCATATGGTGGATCCCTTCCCAGTTTTCTGAGTAATTTCCAAAGTGATTTCTACAGAGTCTGAAAATAACTTGTAATCTCACCATCAGTGTAGAAGAGTTCTAATTTTTCCAAATACTCACAATTTTTTTAACTTCTTTTTTTTTTTTTTTGCGGAACTGAGGATTGAACTCAGGGGCATTCTACCTCCAAGCTATACCCCCAGACCTATTTTTTATTCTTTATTTTGAAACCGAGTCTCACTAAGTTGCGGAATGCCTCACTAGGTAGCTGAGGCTGGCCGTGAACCCGGATCCTCCGGTCTCAGCCTCCCGAATGCTGGGATTACAAGCGTGCGCCACCACACCCGGCTTTTTTTAACTTCTTGATGATTGCTATTACAAGGTCAAAGAAAGATTTCCCCGTACCATACAATAATCAAAATGGCAAATGGAGGTCAAGAAAGGAATCTTAAAGCAGCAAAAACAGAAGAACAGGTGACCTTCAGGGGAAAAACGATTAAAACAACTCCAATTTTTTCAACCTAAGTCATGAAAGGCAAAAGGGACTAGCATGATGTACTTCAGACACTGGAAGAAAATAATTTCCAACCAAAACTACTATATGCAGCAAAGATATCATTCAAAATTGATGAATAAAGATGAGCAGAAACTAACAGAACTTATGACTACTGAGTCAGCACTAGAAACAACATTTAAAGAAAATACACACACACACACACACACACACACACACACACAACTAAACAAATTACAGAACAAGAGAAGCAGGAAACTCCACATATGGGCAACTTAGCAAAGAAGAAACAGCACTACATCAAACAGAAAATAAAATTCAAAATGAAAATGACTGAAAATAATACTCATATCTCAATAATAACACTGAATGTCAAAGGTCTTAACTCTCCAATTAAAAGCCATAGACTGGGGAGGATCCAAGATGGTGTCTGAGTGAAACAACTTTTCCCCGACACTGTGATTTCAAATTAAATTTGCCATAAAAATGGCTTTTTAACAGAATGAAAAGAAAACAATAACAAAAAAGCGAAATTTGAACCACAACTAAAGAAGACTCAGAAACCTGAGCAGGGAGAGCAAAGGAGGCTGTCATGCTGAGGATCAGCACTCTGCGCCATGCCTGCCATGCCTTGGAGCCATGCTGTGGAGCTGGAACCTGGAGCTGTGGCGACCATCTAGACACCAGGATCTACAAACACCTCAGCAGACCCTGTGACCAAACCAGGCATGGAGAGAGCACATCCAGGACCCCACACCCTACCCAAGCAGGGATCCCCCCACCATCCACAGCAAACAGAATGCGTGGGACAATCAGCATAAGCTCCCAGGGGTCCGCCCCTGTGCACTGTTTCAGAGCCGGAACTGTGACCGAGTGTACCGCAGAGCTTGAACCAGGACGGCTGCGAACACAGCTTCTTGACAGAAGGAAAGAGCTGCAGAGTGGCTGAAAAGTTAGTGGGGCAACAGGAGCGGCTGAACAAAGCCCAGGAGGAACAGGGGAGCTGGCATGCACCTCAAACCAGTGTTGGGGGCCAGAAAGCTGGTCAGAGCTGGAATTCACACTTTAAGGAAACTCCTCAACAGCCACAGTGACTATGCAGAAACCGGTTCTATCTGTTATCCCGCTGAGGTCTTTACCTAAAAAGGACACGGTCAGCCTTGACCAATCCTGCAAGCCCACACAAGCTTACCTGACCCCCCTGAACCCACCCCTCACGTCTAGCTACTTAAGCAGTCTTTCTTTTAATAAAAATTGAGGCTTGATCAGAATCCTGTCTTGCCTCCATTCTTTCGCGTCGCTTGTTTGTTTCATTCCTTTAGGTTAAGCCGCCTCGGTCTCATGTCCTCAAACCCCGCTGGCCGGGGCAAACCAGGGGCCGCAATCTTGCCACCAACCCCTCCCAGCCAACGTCCTCCAAGCTATCCAGACTTTCATTGACCTCTTGCGCCCCCAGCAACCAGAGAAGGATCAGGCAACAATGGAATTTTGGACAGCAGGGATCTGTAAGTTGGATTGCTCCCCTGGAGTGCAGGAGCCACTATACAAAGGATAGACTCAGACACCTGCTCTTCTAGGCCTTAGATGGGAACAGAACCCAGTGCACATAGGGCATCTGAAAAGGCCCAGCTTTTAGATTGTACTCCTGCCATCATGAAAGACAGGGAGAGAGATGCAGTCAGGCCCTGTGGAGAGCCCAAAGACTTAGAGGATGACCATACCAAAAATGAATCCATAATACATAATTTAGAAAAAAAAATGACAGTATGAATTGGATATCAAAGAGATCTGAGCCAATTTTAAAAGAGCCAACCTAAGAATAATAGGCATAGAAGGGGGATTAGAAGTTGAAACTTATGGAAAAAACCATCTATTCAAAGAAATAATATCAGAGAATTTTCCAAACGTAGAAAGAGAAGTCGACACACAGGTACAGGAAACATACAGAACTCCCTCAAGACAAGATGTGTGCTTACAATGCAAGAATTATTACAATAAAAAAAAGAAAAGGTTCCACAAGAGTGGAAAGAAACACACACACACACACACACACACACACACACACACACACACACAGCCATAGACTGGTAATGTGGATTAAAAAATATAATACAACTTCATGCTGCTTTCAAGAAACTCACCTTATAGCCAAAGATATGTACAAGGTAAAGGAGAAAAGATGGAAAAAGATATACCATGCAAATGGAGACCAAAAACAAGCAGGGGAAGCAATACTCACATCTGGCAAAACAAACATTAAGATAAAAACACATCAGAAGAGACAAAGTAAGTTTTTTTTTTTTTTTTTTTTTGTGGTATTGAGGATTGAACTCAGAGGCATTCTACCTCTGAGCTATACCCACAGCCCCAGGGACTCACTAAATTTCAGAGTGCCTCACTAGGTAGCTGAGGCTGTCCTTGAACCAGGATCTCTGATCTCAGCCTCCCAAATGCTGGGATTACATTCATGTGCCACCATGCCAAGCTAGTAAGTCACTTCTTATTAAAAAGGGAACAAGCCAACAAAAAGATATAATGATATTAAACATTTATACCCCCAAATGTAGGTGCACTGACTTTGGTAAAATAAACTCTTCAGGATATCTTCAGGATAAATAGACCTAAGTGCAATAGTATTGAGAGACTTCAAAACACCACTCACACTGTTAGATCAATCTTCTGGACAAAAAATGAGTAAAGACTCTTCAGATCTAAAGTACACTATAGAGAGAGATCCAAGATGGCGACGGAGTGAACCATCCTTTCACAAACGCCCTGATTTGGATCTAAATTTACCATAAAAAGATCTTTTCAACAAAAGGAAAAAAGCGAAATCTGAACCACAAACAAATAAAGAAGATCAAGAAAGTAGAGCGACGACAAGAAAAGACGCCATCCCGGAGCAATTCGTGCTCTGCGCCCCGGGCGGACCCCCGCCGACCCGGCTCCGCCGGGGCAGGCAGCAGCCGGGCTCAGCGCCGCTGAGGAGGTAGGCTGTGGAAGGGCAGGACCAGGAGCCTAGGGGGCCACCCAGACGCTGGGAACAGCGGGCCCCGGGACACAGCACCCAGGCGAACCCCCGCCGACCCGGCTCCGCCGGGGCAGACAGCAGCCGGGCTCAGCGCCGCCGAGGAGGTAGGCTGTGGAAGGGCAGGACCAGGAGCCTAGGGGGCCACCCAGATGCTGGGAACGGCGGGCCCCGGGGCACAGCACCCCTGGCACCCTGCACCGCATCCAGGCGGAAACCAGAACCGTGGTACATTCAACGTGGGCACCCGTGGCGGGTCTGAGATCTGTCCCGGCGCATCGCCACAGCGCGGAACTGCGACCGCCCAGAGCCTGAAGTGGGTCGCAGCATCTTGGCGGAGGCCTGGGCCTGAGGCGGGAGCGGAGAAGCTGAGCCCGGGAGGGGCAGGATGAGTCAGCGGAAGCCGGCAGGCTGTGAAGTGGCGGCCCACCATCCCCCCTGCTAGCCCATCCCAACCAGCTACCTGCCACCCGGCCAGACTATCAACAGCCGGCCCCATCAGCAACC
>PVLC010001959.1:0-126904 GCA_004027655.1 Graphiurus murinus
ATCCAAGCTACTCCCCCAGACCTATTTTTATTTTTTATTTTATTTTATTTTTTGAGGTACTGGGGATTGAACCCAGGGGCATTCTATCTCCAAACTATACCCCCAGTCCTATATTTATTCTTTATTTTGGAACAGGGTCTCACTAAGTTGTAGAGGACCGCACTAAGTAGCTGAGGCTGGCCGAAAACCTGCAATCCTCCTGTCTCAGCCTCCCAAGTACTGAGATTACAAGCGTGTGCCATGGCCCCAAAGTTGGGTCCTTTTTAAGAGCACCTGTTCAATCCCAAAAGGCAAATCTAATTTTACTTCTAGTAAACTTTTCTGAGGCTGCTGTGTACTAGATAAGATAATAATTTCCTAGGACTTCCATAACAGGGTGCCACAGACTGGGTGACTTAAACAACAGCAATTTATTTTCTGGGAGTTTTGGAGGCAAGAAGTCCTAGATCAAAGTGTTGGCAGGGTTGGTGCCTTATGAGGGGCATGAGAGAAGGGTCTGTTTCAGGTCTCTCTGCCCCACTTACAGATGACTCTTTCTCCCTATGTCTTAACATGATCATTTCTCACTGAATGTCTCTGTCCAATTTTTTTTTCTTCTTATAAGGACACTATTCATAGTATATTAGAGCCCTCTCTGACAAACTCATTTTAATTTGAATAACTCTTTAAAGATTCTGACTTCAAATATAATTCTGAAGTAATGTGGGTTAAGACCAAGAAATGAGTTTGGAGGGGGATATAATTCAATGCATGATCATATTCAAAAGAACAAAAGGGGTGTTTGTTTCCATTTCTTGTTTAACTGTGCAATTTATAATAACATGAGGAATACTACTGAGTAATTAATTTATGAAGAGGATATAACCATGATTATAAGGACATAGTAGTCTTAGGCATAGCCAGAGACGAACCTCCTTGAGCATGTTATTTAACCTCTCAAAGCCTGAAGTTTCATCATTTTAGAAATTGTCAATTGAATATACTCCATGGATAAGTTGTAAGAAATAAATGAGATAATACATATATATCTGGGTGCCTTATACCTGATGTATAGCAAGTGCTTAATAAGTAGTTCTGTGATGGAGAAATAGGATATATAAATAAAAGAGGAACTAGGTGGTAAACTGGAGTGCCAAAGTTTCATGTTAGAGCTGGGGTAGAATCTGGGCAGTAAGAAGCAATATGCCACTCTAGTGAGAGACAGGCATCATGAGCAATGGAAGATGTTCTGGGAACACTAGTCTTAAGAGCTGTGGAAGGGAAAGAACATAAGGGTTACAGGTCAAGGGAACAAGTTACAATTCTAGTTCTATCCAGAACCAGGTTACCCTGGGCAACAGAATGAGAGAGTTGGGTTAGATCAGTGATCCTCATCTTTGGATACACTCTACAATCTTGGGGTACTTTTAAAAATTAAGCATGTGGAGAGAGCAGAAGCAATTCTGATTTGGTCAATGTGGGGTAGTGCCCTAATTTATTTTAATAGTGTGCATTATTATTATGAGAGGAGTTTCAAAAAGATACCAATGTTCAGGCCCCAAGCCCAGAGGTTCTGATTTAACTGTTCTGATTTGGAGCCTGAGTGTTGTTATTATTTTCAAAGATTTCTGCCAGTGATTCCAATCTTCAAGCCTTTTTCCAGATTTCAAGCCCAACCCTTCATAAATTATCCCGTACAGATTCTTCCATGAGAATTTTGATTTTGTGCCATAAAATGAATTTTCCATTAAAAAGTTGCAATTTATTACGGGGGCATTTGACTGAGAACGGATAAAAAATGGCTCAACTTATGTTTGGGGGATAAAATAAAGAGTTGAATATGTCCATGTGTATTTGAGAATTCAAACCCAGGTATTTTGAATTCATTTTCTGACAGGTTAGCAGGTATTCATTCTGCCTGAGATATCCTTGTATTACTTGAGAGTCCACATCTGAGGGAGAGGTTTAGAACAGAAGACTAATCTTGCAAATATATGGAAAAGGAACTAAAAGTGATCCCTTCTTTGAGATAACAAGTGGGAAATTACTTCCCAGAGTCCAGAGTATTACACAGTGTAGTGATTGTGACTGTCCTAACACTATCATTCCAGTTGGTTCAGTGGTAAAACTCCTATAGATTGGATCACCATTGCATGCAGAATGAAATCCAAAAGCCTCAGCACTTCAGTGTTGAGAGTGTAGCTCCACCCTATTACCACAGACTCTAGTGCTCTGTGCTTCCTGACTGAATAATATTCATTCTATCTTTCACATCTGCCTTTTTCATCTCTATCGTTACTAACAACAATAGTAGATGATGATGGTGGTGATTATGATGATGATTGTGCTGGGGATTGAATGTAGGGACATTCTACTTCTGAGTTATACCTCCACTTCTATTTTATTTTATATTTTGAAACAGGGCCTCACTACATCACTGAGGTTGCTGAAGCTGGTTTGAACCCACCATCCTCCTATCTAATCCTCCCAAGTACTGGAATTATAGGTGTGCACCACCATGCCCAGTAGTATCTCCATTATTTGATAGCATTCTGCCTTGTAAAGTGTCCTCCAACTCTAGCCATGACTTAAACTTTACTTCCACCTCCATTGTTCTCTTACACTATCTACTTTTGCTTTTAGCCTTATATTTATTTTTATCATGTTTGTCTCTTCCAGAGGGAAACTGATTTTAAGCTTACATGAACCTATATTTCTCCATTTTTGTTCTGTTTTATACTAATTAAAGTGGCTCTTTACATACATGGAAATATAATTGTTGGATTGAGTTGCACACTGTCAAATGTTTTTTTTTAACTTGTAAGTAATTAATAAATTATGTATTTGAGTAGGGAGAAAAGATGTATACAAAAATACTATCCAGGACAATTGAATTTGAAAAAAGGTAATTTTTCTTGTCTTCTCATTCGACACATTCCTTAAGTATTGATTTAATGGTCATGCATTTAGCAAAAGCATTTCATTCAATATGTACTTCTTCATTGAATGACAAGAAATAATTTACTTTTTTCTTATGTTATTACAACCTACTTTCTCCTTTCAGAAGAGGTGATTGTAATATCTCTACCACTAGACATTTCCTTATTGTATATTTTAATGAAAGACAAACAGTATTCTTATCCACCAAACTATATCATGAATTACAGAAGAGAATTGACCTTATGTTTAGGAAAGAAATAAGACACTATCAGTAAATCAATAATAATAAGGAAAAGCAAAACAATTTAAGGAGAACTAGCTGGTATGTGAGTGATCAGAAAGTAAAGAAGTTGAAAATTTACCTGGCATAATGCCCCCAAAGAGTAGGAATTCTACATTAAATTTTAGGGTCAAAGATAGAACTGCTTTGGGGGGAAAATCATGAGTTAAGTTACAGATTACTCATGTCCTTTAGGAGGTCATGAGTTAATCATCAAGACCTTGTATTTCTCAATGAATTGCGGTGTTGAAATAGTGATGGGAATTGTCCAAATTCAACCAAGCCTGATGTTTAGAATTGAAACTAAGTAAGAACTTGTTTGAAGCCCAAATGAGTAAATTCTCAGATTTACTTAGTATGTGGAATCATCACCTCTAACTGATGTATTTGCATTTGGCCTCATGGCAGAAATAATACCTTAGGATAAATATAAGTAAATATTCTCTATTATAACAGTATTTGTAATATACAAATTGGAAGCCTGCTTAGTTTCTGACAATAGTATACTAGTTAAAAGACATTAATTAAAGTAATAATGTGTAAATATACTGTTATCTCTTTTTGTATTTAGTTACATAAAATATATCTGTGATATTTGGGAAAAGGGCATTGCTAATCCTATATATACTATATGGTATGTTTTTGAGGAATGTTTACATATGTTTATAGAGAAGGGATTGATTTGAGTACATCAAGTATTTGGGTGATAAGATAACCTATATTCATTATTTTCTCTTTTGTTTTTGTATTTTTCTTTTGACTATTGAAAAAAGGCACACTTTCATTTAAAATACCAAGTTTACCAAAAGTTTATGAAGATACACTTGTGTTGGGGGAGGATAATTATAATTACTAGAGGAAATGGATTGTTTACCTAAGATAAGTATCTCAGGAAAATGCTGACCAGTGAGGTAGGTGGTTATTTAATCTTCCATTTTTAATGGGTGACCTTACAGGTTATATGTAGCAAGGAGCTGCTCTAAGAAAACCATCTTCCAGGTAATATATACATGGGCCTTTCCAGGATCATGGATTATTTTTCAGCCTCCTCTTTGGCAAGATTAACTACCTATAAATACTATCACTTCCAAGAGGAAATATTGTGATATACTTTTCAATTCGTGTCCATCTCTTGTCAATCACAGTTTGCCATTCTAAGTATACCACACAGTGATGGTATAGGAAGACAAAGTCAGCGACCAAGGGAGAGGAAGGGACACTGCCATTTTTTCCAAACCCTTAGGTGGCCATATCCTGCTCCAGAGCATGAGGGTCTTCCAGGAACTCGTGGACTGAGATCTGAAGCTGGGGTTGTAGTTCCTGTGCATCACCAGGCTGTGTTGCAGGGGCAGGGAACTCTGAGTTCAGAGGCCGACTTGGGAAGACCTTTGGTTCCAGAACCAGAGACTGAATGAACCATGGAGCTATACCTCTGCATTCGGTTCACTGAAAATCTACTAAGACAAAGGAATGAATACTGGTCTCTCATTGATATATTTCAAGGCTTTCAAATAGATACTCAACATTAACACTGAGGAGTTTGGTGTAGCTTCCTGGCTTTAGGTCTCCCAAAAGCTGCAACATGGTGTCCAAGAGCTCACAACTTCAATTAGCCAGAATGCATAACCAAGCAATGGAGACATCATTTGTTGCAATTCTAGCCAAAACAAAACAAAAAGTAGTTTTTTAAAAAAAAATCAGATGGATCAAGCTCCTTTATATTCCTATCCAGTGACTTTACATAACTCCCTTGTTTATCCAGGGATATTGAAAAACTTCAAAATTTTACCTCTTCTTAGAATGACTTTGACAACTTCCTTGGTGGAGACACCCCAGAGGAATGTGCATGTTCTGACCGTTACCACGTAAGCCAGAAAGCACAAGAATGTGGCCACACCAAGTTGACAAGGAGCTATGAGGTTCAAACCTCATAGGTGCTATTCAGGATTCTCAGCCTCTGTGTTGAGGGTTGAGTTTGGTAAGGTCCTGCTTCTGTCCTTCTGGCTGACCTGGAGTTGTAACATAAGTCATCATCAAGGGTCCTAAGTTTTCACAACCAAAAGCACACACAGCCATAGTCACACTCTTCTTGTATTTTAGAACTCCTAACATGGGCATATTTCCTATTTGCTTAATTCAGGTTTCCTCTTTACTGTGTGCTTGTGGGCTTTGTTTTTTCTTCTTTCCTGCCTTCTGATAGATCGAGTTTTTTTTTTTCTGTGTCTTTTCATTTTATTTAGAGCATAGTGAATTGTACATGCCTTTCCTATCCTTTAATGCAAACTTTAACTTTATTCTTAATCATATAATTAATTTTTTGTTAGAATACTGACTACTTAAAAAAGTTTATTGGTGCATTGCAGTTGTACACCACAATGAGGGTCAATGTGTTAAAAGCATATATACACACAGCTGTTTGTGTATTTCTCTCCACATCCCACCCCACCCTTCTCCCTCCCCACAGGAGTTAGTGAGATTGGTAATAATACCTTCATATATTGCCATAGTATTATTTGAACTGTTTCCTTCTTCTACCCTTCATCCTCCCCTCCTTAACTCTCACCCTAACCCCCTTCAGATATTCTACCACTTTCTTTGCATTTTTTTTTATTGGTGCATTGTAATCATACATCTTGGTTGAGTACAAACTGGTAAAGGCATACATGCACATATGTCTCATTAACCCTTCCCCAATTCCTGCCCCATTCCCTCCCTCGCCCTCCTTCTCAAGCTCAGTTTAGTGATTCATTTTGATATGATTGTAGAAGTACCTCTTATGCATCAGTTCAGTTAAGTCACCTTCTTTGCTCATCTAAAGTTTCTCCTTCTTTATCTAGAGTCCCTTTTATGTCCCACTTTCTCCCTAGCTTCCACATGTTAGGAAGAGCATCTGATTTTTTACTTTTTGTGACTGACTAATTTCACCTAACATAATATTTTCCAGTTTAATCTATTTCCCTGCAAATGACATGATTTTGTTCTTCTTTATGGCTGAGTAAAATTCCATTGTATACATATCCCAGAGTTGTATAATGTTTTTAGAAAAATTTAAAATTAAATCATTATCTCTATGAAAAAAGATTCTAGTATACTTGAATTTTCCCCTAAAATTTACTGCCTTCATTCTAGCCTCTGTGATACTGTTATCTGGACTTTTTAGTCCAGGTTTTTTGTTTTGTTATTTTTTAATTTTTGTGGTATTGGGGTTTGAACTCAAGGTCATTCCACCTTTGAGCTGTACCACCAGCCTTTTTTAATTTTTATTTTGAAACAGGGTATTACTAAATGACTGAAAGTCTCATTAAGCTGCTGAGGTTGGTCTCCAAACTGCAGTCCTCCTATCTCATACTCCCAAATACTGAGAGTACAGGCATATGTCACCATGCCCGGCTTTCAACTTGTTGTTAAACATTCATGTAAGTAGATATTAATAGTATTATCCTCATATAGTTAATAACTAATTTATATTTACCAACATGTTTTAATGATTTTATTATTTGCCATTACTTCTTACATCACATATTTTCTTCTTGCTTAATTCTTCTTGTTAGAATGCCTTTTATTTTTTTTTTCAGTAAGAGTCTATGGGTAGTAAAACACAACTAGTTTGTTATCATTTCTTAAGTAGCATTCTCTTTGGGTACATAGCATATGCGTTTCCTCCTCCAGTATTCTCTATGCTTCACTCCTACATCACAGGGGTGCAGCACATTTCAAACAGCAATCCTGGGAGATGTGCTGGGATTTCACTCCAGTTACGTGGAGTGGCTTTAGACAGTGACTTCATCTCTCCCAGGAGGCCAGGTCATTGCTGCATCTTACCCATTCTTGGTCCCTTCAGTGGCCAGATACTCAGCCACTCTTGCCACCTACCATGTTTTCTCTAGATTCCAGCTCCATGTGTGTCTGACTTATGCTTTATAGGACAACTATTTTTAAATAAGTATTTTATTGTGTTTAAAGAAGGATCTTGACCTGAGATCAAATATTATTTTCTAAGAAGAAATTTTAAAAATTAATTGAGGGAGGAATAAACAAACCAGAAGTATTCTAGTCCATTAGGCATAGTATAAACCAGAGAAAAGACTGACCTTTGTGGGATTTTTGTTGGCAATCCAATTGAACTAGAATGTGGGGAGTCTTTTGTTTTGGAAAATCACTGGGTCTGATTTGTTTTATTGAATTCCTAAAATATTTTAAGCCAGGTGTGGTGGTGCTTGTAATCCCAGTACTTGAGAGGTTGAGACAGGAGGCTCACAGGTTCACAGCCTCAGCAGCTTAGGCCCTCTGCAACTTAGTGAGAGCCTGTTTCAAAATAAAAAATTTAAAAAAAAAGGCAAAGGCTTGAGGGGTAGCTTGGAAATATAATGTCCCTGGTTTCAATCCCGATAACACACACACACACACACACACACACACACACACACACACACACTTTTAACAAAAAAGGACAACAAATGGATTTAAATGAGTAGAAAAGGGATCAATGAGGTGAAACCAAAGATTTCTGGGAAGCATTTCTTATTTTGTACAACATGTACATAATCTTGAATTTTTACTGGACTATGTGCTGGACTTTAATAACTTGCTGTTTGAAGTGTTGTTACATTTTGCCTATTATTTGCACTTAGCCTTTTAAATCTGTTTTTTGTTTGTTTGTTTTTGTTTTTTTTAGTGGAGAAATAGGTCATATCCATGACAATCCTAGGAATCTAAATATTTGGATGATGATAATAAAGAAGGCACCATTACTCCAGATCATACTGCTTGAATTGCATCCCCTGTAAAGGCAAATACATACATCACTTTAATGACTTTTGAACTTATAGATCATTTTTTAAAACTATTGACATGTCATAGAAAAAAAATTAACTCAGATAACCATTAGAAACTACTTCCAGTGTATAGTAGCATGGCTACCTAAATTAAAGAAGTTAAAAACAACAGCAAATAAATTCCATTGCAAAAACCTATGCATGATGGATACAGGGAATGTTTTACAAAGGGCATACATTAGTCTGTGTGAAAGAGAAATCCCAAGTGCCAGAAATGAAATACAAAATCTAGATCTATAGTCTGTGGGGTGACACCTCAGCATTGCCTCTGGATGAAAGGAGATTTGTAGTAGCTGGAAGCTTGAGTCACTCTTCCATAAGGGTTTTGTCCTCACAAAAGCCAGGGAATTGAAGCTGACACTGTTACATAAGGTCAGAACCCTTACAATGATTCTTCCACAAGGACAGGAAGATGAATGTAAAACTTTGTTATGCACACCAACAAGTAACTTTGCCTATTATTTTGTAACTTTGTTTCAATGTCTGTAACTTTGTTTCTGTATGAACCCTGGATGAAAAAACAATAAATCTCTAGTACAAAATTGAAATCTCATTCTATTCTTGGGTAGATTTTGTATACTAAATTTGTATCGCATACATTGTACTATAATCTCAAACCAAGGAGTGAACATTAAATATGGCCTTTGGTCAGTGATACCTCATTCTATAATACCTTTCTATCTAGCTCTAAACTCAAAACCATTCCCATTATCCTAGAATCAATTACTTTAGTTACAAGAAAGGCAAATGCTAAGAAATGGTTCTCAGAGAGCCGTTGGCTTGTCAATTGGATTCCTTTTTCTTTTTATGTTTTTTCAGAGAAGTACAGTAATAGCTAAACCATTTATACCTGGGTTTAAGCTGAAATGATCAACTTTTGATTTCCATTTAAATAGTTCATCACCATAAAAAGTATTTAACTTGTGCTTCTTGGCTAGGTCTCCTATAGGAAACACGTAGAATCAATTGAGGGCATACATGAAAGACACATCCCATGGAAGTAAGTCAGGTTTATAAAGTAAATACAGTAGCAACTTACCTTTTCTATTTTTATCTACTTTCTTACTCAGATATATATTCCACTCATCTCCTAAAAATATCTTTTCTGGGTCACATCCTGCTTCTATCTACTCTTTTGGTGTATTTGCTCTTCTGATTCTTTCTTCCATACTCAGAATTGCTTCGATTCCCCCCTTTGGTGGGGTCAGGGTCTTAAAGCCCCAGGACTCCTTTGCTGGGAAGACAAGACAAATAACACAAATCATATTGATCAATTCTTAAAGATTGTTTTCAAACAGGCTTATCCTTGAACATATTAGAAAACAAAGAATATAGAAGAAAATGAGATCCAGAAAAAATGTTCCTCACTCAATAAAATGCATAAACCTATTTTCAAAAAAAAAAAAAAAAAGAAAGAAAGAAAACAAAGAATATAAGCATCTATAACGTGCTCATATTCAAACGCATGGTAAATGGAATCATAGTGCAACTTGAAAACAACTCACATATCTTAAGTTCATTTGAGTTGAGTGATTTGGGATCCAGAACCCTTTGATAATGGAATCAGTTACGTTTTCAGACGTTTCCAGGCTAGACATTCTACAGCCAGACCTGTTCCTAGGGTCCATTGCACTGTTATGGGAAACTTCTAACTGCCACTATAAGTTGGAGCCTTATGGCTCAGGAAATTGTAAGCATGAATGAAGCCTTCAGTCTTGGGAAAAATTGAACTAAACATTAATTTCCCAAAATTCTAAAAGTTTTGTCCATCCTCACATCTTCAGAACTAGCTTTGCCTTCTTTTGTGCTATTATTGTTCAAAAAAATGCATTTTAGATGTTGTTTTGACTTGTGTCTACATGTGTATAATTAGACCTGTCTGTATTATGTCAGACTTTGTTTTTTTGAGTGTATTTATTTTATTGCAGCTCCAAATCTTTCAAGACAGTTGCCTAAGTCTGATTATGCTTATTCCTGTGGGGAAGGAGGATGAATGTAGCTGAGCTGGTGCTTTGTAGCCTAGACCTCAGTATTTCTTCTCTTAACTCCAATGATTAATATTGTTAATGTTAAGAATTTTGGTTAGATGAAAGAAACCATGAATGCATATGTGCAGGACTTCTTGAACAACATTATGATATTAAACTTGAAAAAATAACAGAATAATGCCCAATGTGGGACTTGCCTTTGAAGACCAATAGGGAAGTGCAAAACAAATGATCTATATGCATCAGGTTTAGTCAACGAAAATGCTTCATAGGAAAGATCTTGGACCTGGACTTGTTTACTTATGCCATGACCTCTCATAAATACTGTTTTATATTACTCTTTGTAAAAATTAGTAATCTTGGTATTATTAAGAAGATCTGGAGTTTATACATGTGCAGATTTAAAAAAACAGTATACTTACCATCTTCTGCCCAGAATTTGTCCGTCCATTGATTCTTTTTTTGTTTTGTTTTTTTGCGGTACTGGGGATGGAACCCCAGTACCACAAAAAACAGTACCACAAAAAACCTCCGAGCTACAGTCCTATTTTTTATTCTTTGTTTTGAAACAGGGTATCACTAAGTTGCAGAAGGCCTCACTAAGTAGCTGAGGCTGGCTGCGAACCCATCCGGTCTCAGCCTCCCAAGTACTGGAATTACAAGGGTGCGCCACCACTCCTGGCTCCTGCCGTTGATTCTTAAGTGCCAATACATTAATACTAGATAGCAGGGCTCACAAAACAGATAAAGCCAGTCAATACAATAGCAATATGTTATTTTCACCTGATCATTGTTCACCCTGTAGCTCCATAAAAAATCAGATTCTGGATTTATGTTCCATCAGGAGTATATTATATAGATGTCATCATTATTTAAAATTGTTTGATACACTTGCCTATATGGACATGTGTTTTATTAGCATGATATGATTATGATTCAGAAGGATATTATATGAGTCAGCTATAGATGGGTAGAGATGCATTTCAACTTTTAAAAGTACTTGGAGAGGATCAAAAGTGATATATGTATTTACAGTGCTTCCATGCTTCTCCCCTATATATGCATGTAGTATGAGGAACTTAGGAAATAAGTATTAACAGTATTGATAATTACTTGCATTTGAATACATTACACACTTCCTAAAGCATATTTTTGAGCAAATCTGAGCGGTAACCAAAATGGAGAGCATTTACAAGAATCAACTATTTATAGACAGACATGGAGTATATACCAAGACTCTCTTATAAGGAAATCAATATTAACTGTGTTGATAATCACTTCAAGATGTACTTGAAAGAGATTTGTGATTTGGAAATCAGGTTTATTTTGCACATATAATTACTTGGACTATGGAGGACCAAGTACTAAGTACATGTAGGTCCCTCTCACTCTGCACTACATTATGATGTGAGACCAGTAAAAGTATGTAATAAAAAAGTAAAGTAAAAATAAATCTCTAAGGTATATGTGATTAATATGTCAACATTATTACCAGGATGTGATTGTAATAGGTTTTATTTGTATGTTCTGGCTCTCATAAAGGAATTAAATTTAATTTGAAAATAAAAGTTTGGGGAAAAAGTCTAAGTTACTCACTTAGGAGTTTAGTTTCCTGAATTAGGCAGTCCTGATATACTCCACGGTTGTTTCTTGTGAGTGCTCTCCATTTTGGTTACCTCTGAAATTTGCTTATAAATATGCTCTATGAAGTATGTAATGTCATCAAATGCAAGGTGGTTGCAACAGTTTTACTGTTTATAACATTTTCTGTATTAAAATTTAAAAATGTAATAGTTACCTAAATAAAATATAATTAAATTATATAACATTTACCTATTTATTTTACTGGAAAGATCACAATTATGGTAGAGAAAAATAAAATATAATCCTTTTTTCATACAGTAGAAATATGCCTACTGTCTTTCAGAATGTACAGAAGATCTTATATTCTAGAAATGTGACACCATGTCACATACAGTAGGAAAAACTTCCAGGGCAATATATTAAAAGAACATTTGCCTCTGACTGGAAAAGTACAGCAATAGGGAAAGGGGACCTGTATTTAAAGGATTATGTAATAGAGAAAAATACTATATAAAGAATATATAATAGGTACAAATACAGCCTAACTTACAATATGTTTTCAAGAAGAAATAAGTACTTTTCTTCACAAAGCAAAGATAGCATAATTAGAAATGTTCCCATTTAATTAATTTTAATAGTACTGAACAAAAGGAGAAGAATTATGTTTCCAGAAATGATCCTATGGGTTATAGGCCATTTCATTGTCGTAAAAATCCTTTATTTAGCCCTCTCCACAAATAAGCTCACAGCAAGACAAAGGACACTAGTTAGAGTAATTTGGGAGATCAGTAAGCAGAAGGAATGGCTGGGAGCATCGTGTCATCTGGCAGAGAGCTTATTTCCTGAATCCTGTGGATCTGGTTAAAACCCAGCAGAGATGCCAATATGCTTCTCCTCGGTAAATGCTACCAGTCTTTACACCACCGGGCCCACAGAGGCTTGCACATGGTGTTTCGTCCAAACGATTCTTCTGGTAGCTGCACAGTACCTGCAGTGACCTGAGTCAGTCATGCAAGGAGACTTTCTTAGGCTCGCACCAATGTTTTCTTTCTGTTTCCATTTTTTGCTACTCCTGTTGTTCAGTGACATGAGCAAGGTGATGGGGGAGGCACTTCACACTCTCCTTAGATAAGATCTCGAGCAGCAGAGAGTGGCTTAAACAGAAAGGTTGGAAATTCTCAGGCTGGATTGCTTTGCGAGTTTGCTGTCATGTGTGCACCTGGGACACCAGTCTCTTCAGAAGGGTGGGAGGAGGTGAGGTCTATTGATTCCGAAGTGGGAACGATCAAGGCCCGACGAGCAGGTGCCGGTAAGCGACAGATGATGAGTTTGGGGGATGGTAATCCAGCTTGGTTTCTCTTTCTCGTTATACCTAAATCTATACTTAACACTTCTTCTGTATTTCTTTTCCAGTTTAAATATCCCCATTTTTGTGTCAGGTGTGGAGTGATTTCCATTTTCTTAATGGGTCAGCATTTTTAGTCATCAACTTTGTTTCTTGCAAATGAGATGATAGGGATGACAATATACTCCTGAAGATTGCAAGATGATTATTCATAAGTCAAGAAAGATTTAAAAATTAGAAAGTCACTGTTCTGTGAGAGTAAGAAAAGCAATAATAAGTTGCTTAATTGTGCATGGGTTTTGTTTTGCAGTCAATATATTCCATGCTTTACTATCTCATGGTAATAGAATGAGAAACATGAAAATTAGAGCCATCATGACTGGAAATCAATTCAAAAATAGAAACTTTAGGGCTTCTGGATTCCTATGGAAGAACTTAAACTTCTACAGATTCAGGCCTTGACCTAGGCTACAGTGCCACAAACTCAAATGGTATGTGGGAAGCAAGCTCACCATTGGAATTGATGTTAGGTTTTCTGTGTTATCTCTCAAGGAAAAACCAGTCTGCTGGTCTTTGAAGTGGCTGTGGATTCTCAGGGAGCTGTTAGGCGGTGGAGTAGATAATCCAGACTGATGTGTGTGGTTCAAGATGGACAGAGTTATTTGAAATGACATGTTTTAAATAAGCAAATATTGTTAGCATACATTTCTGAATTGATAAAGCAAAAATAGAAGGACTTGTTTTTTTCCGACCTGTACATTGACAGCGGCTTCAGAAAACGACATTTGTTACTCTGCATGAGATCTCATAGATGTGATATCCAGAAATGAGTGAAAGGAGATTTTAGATGAAGGTCAACAATACCTTCTTCTACTGTCGATTTCTTTCCTATTCAGTAATTTCAAATGCCATGAATGCCATTTCAGAGACCCTGCTTGATTTATTAAAGATTTCCTGTTAGAAATGTAATTTGTTGCCATCTAATAAACTTCCTTATGTATTAAATAAGGCAACTCAAGATAATTATACCAAATTAATACAAATTTATGAGATGGAATGGGGGTTAAATATTAGATTAATAACATCGAAACTGATTTTATAACTTAAAATTAGATGGTATCAGGTAATGAATAAGAGGAAGAGGCATAGGAGGAAAGAAATACAAAAAAAGAAAGTTCTGAAAACTCAGGCAGAAGAAAAGCCCACAGTGTTTAAGATGTTTTAATTCAGTTGTTTTGAGCACATGTAGGCCTATAGAATTCCAAAATTCTTAAATTTCAGTTAAAGTAAATTACATGGTAGCAGTAGAATGGGAAATGAATAAATTGTTGCTGAAAGTTTGAATCTCCTTCCATTCCTCTCACTGGTCCATCAGGTCTCATTAGATCATACCATTTTGGTTTTTTTTGACAGTGCCATGATAAAAAAAAAAAAACTTAAGTTTAGTAAGCATAAGACCTCCGCCCCATTAACTGCTTTGGAAAATGTTCAGACTCTAAATGTATGAAATAGGAATAGGCAATTGCAGGCCCTGCAGCACCCACCACGGTTTTTTCCACCAATAGGTTTTTTCAACAAAAACTGGCACAACTTTGAGGTTAACAGCAAAAAGAATTGCAGTAATTACCAAGTTGTAATGAAAAGTTCATACTTGGGCTTTCAAATCAGATAGAGGCAAGTTCAATTTCTAACTGTGTAGCCAGGCGTGGTGGTGCACACTTGTAATCCCAGCATTTGGGAGGATCCGGGTTCAAGGCCAGCCTCAGCTACCTGGTGAGGCACTCCGTAACTTAGTGAGATCCCATTTCTTTTTTTTTTTTGCGGTACTGGGGATTGAACCCAGGGGCATTCTACCTCCGAGCTACACCCCCAGCCCTATTTTTTATTCTTTATTTTGAAACCGGGTCTCACTAAGTTGTGGAGTGCCTCACTAGGTAGCTAAGGCTGGCTGCGAACCCAGATCCTCCGGTCTCAGCCTCCCAAATGCTGGGATTACAAGCCTGCACCACCAAGCCCGACAAGACCCTGTTTCAAAATAAAGAATAAAAACTAGGGCTGAGGGTATAGCTCAGAGGTAGAATGCCCTGAGTTCAATCCCCAGTACTGCAAAAAAAAAAAAAAATTCTGTGTTACTTATAAACCATATAACCATGCAAAACTCTGCTACTTAATTTGCTTTTCTGAGCCTCATCTGTAATATGGGATAAGTAATATTGATTTTTGCCATATGCTTGTTAGAAATAAATTAATTAAATAAAATTAATAGACTTAGCACAATATTTGGCACATAAGCCTTCAATTAATGTTTATTTCTCTTTTTTCTCCCCAGTTTTTTTTTTTTTTTTTTTTTTTGTAGTGCTGGGGATTGGACCTCTACCTCTGAGATATAAACCCAGCCCTATTTTATTTGGAGGCAAGGTTTTGCTAAATTTTGGAGAGCTATACTAAGTTGCTGAGGGCTGTCTTCAAACCTGTAATCACCTGTCTCAGCTTCCCAAGTACTGGGATTACAGGTGTGTGCCACCATGCCCAGCTTGGTCAATTTTTATTAAAGACAATTTTTATTAAAGGCAATCTTTGTTAGGTACAAGCTGGTAAAGGCATACATGCACACATTTCTCATTTAACCCTTTCCAAGTTCCCACCCCAATGCCTCCCCTCCCTCCTTCTCAAGTTCAGTTTAGTGATTGACTTTGATATGCTTGTGAAAGTGCATCATGTGCATTAGGGTGTTTCCCTCCCTCCCTCCATTACCTTCAGTTAAATCACCTTCTTTGCTCATCTAAGGTTTCTCCTTCTTCATCTAGAGTTCTTCTTATGTCCCACTTCTCCCTAGCTTCTGCATATTAGGGAGAGGATATGATTTTTTACTTTTTGTGACTGGCTAATCTCACTTAGCATAATGTTTTCCAGTTCCATCCATTTCCATGCAAATGACATGATTTTGTTTTTCTTTATGGCTGAGTAAAATTCCATTGTGTACATATCCCATAGTTTTGTAATCCATTCATCTGTTGATGGACATCTTGGCTGGTTCCATAGTTTGGCAATTGTGAATTGTGCGGCTATAAACATAGATACACATGCATCGGTCTGATAGTTTGGTTTCCATTCTTTTGGGTAGATACCCAGAAGTGGTATTGCTGGATCCTATGGTAGGTTCATTCCCATTCATCTGAGGATCCTCCATACTGTTTTCCACAGTGGTTGCACTAATCTGCAATCCCATCAACAACGTATGAGGGTTCCCACTTCTCCACACCCTTTGTTGTTGTTTGTGTTTTTGATGATTGCCATTCTAGGTGAAATCTCAATGTAGTTTTGATTTGCATCTGTCTGATTGCTAATAATGTTGAACATTTCCTCATACAGAGAGGGAAAATGTTTAAATTGGTTGACTTGTTTGAATTGGTGTTTTCAGTTGATTATGATGATGAGATGGCCCTTGGCTTGTTATCAGTTTCTTTCCTTATCAGATAATTATTTTTGACAAGTACATATAATTTAAGTGAACACAGTATATTTATTTTAAATTGATGAATGATATTCCTATTTCTCCCTGTGCTATCATTTGACTAATTCATTTTCTGAATCAAACTAAAAGCTGTCTACCTCTACTCAGTAAATAATCCCTAGTGGGATAGAGAAGTATATCATGGTTCTTGCTATTTCTGGAAACTGAGTGCTCTCCCACAACAAAATTTAATGGGGGAAATAAAAATTCAAACCAACTAATTTTGCAGTTAAATCGCTGCTTTTTATTTTGTAATACAAGATATAGAGTAGATTAAGTAAATATAGGTGACTTCCAGAAGGGATAGTTATTCTGTATCTTTGTGAGAAAAGTCTATGATAGTATGAATTATGCATCTATAATCATCAAAGACATGCATCTCTAAAGGTACCAGGAATACGAGGCATTCCCCCATCTCCCTGGCAAACCTGTTTGGGGTTGTCCTTTTGTCCCCTGGACATGAGCCACCATCAGCACTAGGCTGGCTGTACCGGAACAGCCTGGAGAAGCACTTTTGCCCGTGTTCCCAAGAGTCACGCTATACTTCTGGTAAAGACTTCCTGGTGCCAGTTGTTGCCATTGGGCTGAGTGAGGCTCCTCTGTCAGAGAAACTGCAGAGAAATGATGTGTTACACAGGGCTCGGCAGAACCATCACCAGTGATTGATAATGGGACCAACTCTTTTCAGGTGAGTGTTCTGGAATCTGCTCAGCTTTGTTGTCTTATCTTAGCCCATGGAGACTGCAGTGGATTTTCACTGGGGGACTAGCAGGAGGAGCTCCCGAGCATCTGCCTTTTCTCCTATGCTAGCTATAAAGGACCACAGCATTTCATCTCTCTGGCTGCAGGAAGGTAGCAGCATCTGTGAATTGCTTTAGGAAATGGTCAATTGTAGGGCTGGCAGAGTTTTGTGTTTGCTATAGTGAGAATCACTTTAGAATAGCACAGAGCACTATAGATTAATGCTGTAATCAATGAGAATCTGTACACTGCAGAGGTCTGTTTTGATGACAGCAGCACTTATGGCCTTGTTTAGTGCCACCATTGTATAATATTGGGCACTGCAGGCTCTTTGGGGCTTGATTTAGAATGCAAGGACCTCAGGAAATTTTATTTAATATTTCGTATTTTGGTGTTTTTTTTTTTTTTTTCTTTTTACTGTGTTGTGGATTTGCTGCCATTGCTAGCTGGAACTCAGTGATCTGATGCCAGCAGCAGTTGTTTAACCGTTCTGATGCTGCCGTTAGTATGTTTGCTGGGTTTCTGCAGTTTCTACTACTTCATACGTTGCACTCAGGAACAGGTAAACTAAGCTATACAATTAATCTTCTGAATAAATGTAAGATTAGTGGAATTTGTTGTTTAATTGTCTAAAAAGATAAGATATTAAATATATCATTTAGATCCTATCAGTAGGACTATTTTGCTTTGAAAATGGGAATTGCATAAATTAGAATGCAATAATTCTCTAGTTGCATTATAGGACATTATTTTATGCTTTAAGGGAATATCAGAAGTGCGCATAAATTTGTATACATTTTTAGTATATTTAACCCTCAACTTGACCTATCTATAGTATGTAGTTAATTCAGAAAGCATATATTTTCCCTATCTGATTGATCAGAGACTATTTGTTGTCCCTGTTTACTGAACTTCACTAAAATTAGAAGGCTTGACAGCTTAATCTTCTTAAAAATAGAAAGATACAAATTCATATAGATACTTCTTTTCAAGTATTTAGACAAAGGCTGCAGAGGCCTGCTCTCTCCTAATCAACAGTCCTGATAATAGAGAACATTCATGGAAATACCTGTGTTTCTGTGTCATGTTAAACCAGTGACTTAAAGGAAAACTGTTCAGAGAAGGGGAATCAGTGAGCCCAGACCCAAGAAGGAAAGGGAGAGTAGCCTTTGGGGCCAGAGATTTGGGTGTATGACCTTGAGCAAAGAGAGTAGCTAACATCTTTGTTTTCATTCTACCAGTTTGGAAAAAGATGCCTGCTATTCTCAGTGGGCATGGCATATCATTTTTGAGTGCTCAAGAGCACCTGATGAGGCTTTTTGTGTAGAAAAAGACTATTAGTAAATGTTTAAGGGAATGAAGTTTCTTTAATACAGGAGGGGATACAGCTCCCTGCCCCTTTATTTGTACTGGTTCAACACCTTTTTTTTTTTTTGGAAAGAAGATTATGACTTTTGATAATTAAGCTGATATATCTCTTGGCTCCATTGTGACTATTTTGGCAAATAGGAATAGAGCAAGCGGTGTCTGAGGGCATGGACTGTTAGACTGTACTCCTTGAGAGGGAAGAGCATCACATGCACTGCTGCAGCTGATGAGTCTGGATGCAGAGAGGCACCGGGGCCTGTGCGTGCTTGCCTTCCAGAGACTGAGCTTGCCTTGCTGCTCCTGGCTCCCTGGCAGGTCCATTGGGCACTGCTAAGGGCGGCTGAAGAAAGCTCCTGCCTTTTCTTCTAAGCAAATGACTTTCAAGAGGTCCACGTCCTGCTAAAGGCAAGCTCCAAATCTGCAGTACCTAAAGTGATTGGAAAAAAAAGTAGCCACTTCCCATTGGAAAACGTATGAATTGGATTGCTGCCTGCCAAATGCTAGTTAATGTTCACAAGTATAGAATAAATATACTCTTGAATAAGAATAGAAGAATTTTATTGTAAATCGAACCATGGGCTTGCAGAATGGCTGATGATTACTAGCTGATAAAGATCACAAATCTTGTATTCGTGGTCATCGTATTGGGTCTTATTTATTTATTTACTTATTTCTTTATTCTTTGTGGTACTAGGGATTGAACCCAGGGAGATTCTACCTACAAGCTACACCTCCAGCCCTATTTTATTTTTATTTTGAAATAGGGTCTCTGTAGGTTGATGACAGTCTCACTACTTGCTGAGGCTGTTGAATTTGCCATCCTCCTGTCTCAGCTTCCCAAGTACTGGGATTACAGTTTGCACCACCACACCCGGCTTAATTTCTGGGTCTTTTTATTTTTTTTTATTGGTGCATTGTAATCATGCATTTTAACAAGGTACAAGATGGTAGCGGTATACATGCACACATCACTCATTTAGCCCTTCCGCAATTCCCACCCCATTCCCTCCCTTTCCCTCCTACTCATGTTCCGCTTAGTGGTTGACTTTGATATATTTGTGGTTGTACATCATGTGCCTTAGGGAGTTTCCCTCTTCTCCTCTCCCATCACTTTCAGTTAGGGTGCCTTCTTTGATCATCTAATATTTCTCCTTCTTCATCTAGAGTCTCTCTTAACCCCTACTTTCTCCCTAGCTTTTTGGGTCTTCTTAATGATAGACACCACCACAATAAGAGCAAAGCTAAGGTAATGATGGTTCATGACCCCACACATCTGCATGAGAGATGAAAGAAAAACATTATTTATTTCCTTCAAGCTCTGAGGAACCAGTCTGACTTACAGTCCCTACACAGACATTTGTGAAGGCAATAACTTTATTAGTAAAGAGATTCTCCATCATCCAAAGGTTATCTGCTCAGGTATCTTCCAGTTTCTAATTTTATGTGGTGCTCTTAGTACATGCTTAGAAAGATCTTCAAGGAGAATAAGATATTTTCATTTCAAATTATTACTGTGAGTGTTCTTATGGAGAGTTCTGTTGGAAAAATAATGAAAGTCATTTGGGAAATAAAGACAAAATTAATCTCAGTAAACAGCAAGTATATATTTTCCCCTAGACTTCTCCAGACAATCCGTAGACACTTTTGATGAATAAGCTAAACATGCTATTCTCTGCTTTCTAAGGCCAGGGAGATTGGAAAGAAGTGTGCCAATTTATAAAAGTAGAGAAATCAATGAAATTATTAGTAATTATTTTATAATATGACAAAATTAGTAGTCTAGATAATTTTTAAACACTTATGGAAGCAAGTTGTAGGCTAGTAAATGCATTTAGATTCCATGTATAACCTGCTTCAAGTAGGCTATGAATTGGTTAACTACTTGTAGAAATGTAACCAAAATTTTGGAGTACCTAGTTAATAAATTACTTGTTTTAGAGGTTTTGTATGAATTTTAAAGACCTGGATGGTAAATTCTTATTGTGATGAACTATAAACATTGAACATATTTCAAAACTGAATACAGAAAAGGGGGCTTATTTTAGCTGGTGAGTTCTAACATACATGTTTCAGTACTATAACATGTCATATACTTTATATTTACTAAAAACTAATTTTTTTGTAACAAGAAACTATTAGCTTTCCATGCTATTTTCCATGAACAGAGTGCTTAGCCCTTGAAACTTATTCTTTATTTCTAAATATGGCCAAATTGGAACAGGTTATTTTTCCTCTATTTTGTTTCAGAATTAAGACTTTAATAAATATTTAGTATATAAAGTTTTAAAAATATTTTCCTTTTTAATGTATATATTTGAAATTGATGAAGGCACTCATCAGGAAGAGATATCAGCACATCTGTAGAACAGTATTGCTCTATTGCATGAATCATTTATAAAAGGCTTTTTAAAAACATGATTTATTAGAGTCTTCACAGCTCATGAAAGTGCTTTCTGAGGTGAATTCCCTTGCTCTCCATGTGTAGTCACAAAGCTTATTTCCTTTGAGTATGGTTCCTTCATTTCCTAAGTGCTGGCTTAAATAGTGATCATAATAAAGAATACTGCTGAGACAGAGGACTTGAATGAGAGGATGACTCCTGAGCTAAAGGAAAAGCATCAAGTCAATATAGTAATGTCTAAACCTAAGTCATTTTTCCATCCAGACCTTTTAACCATTTGTTCTTAATTTGAAAACAACTAGGGTGCTTCAGAGAAATGAAGGAAGCAGTGGACTCTTGGCAGAGAAATACTTATGCGCACACAATTTTACCTACAATTTTATAGAATACATGTATCCCCTAAATGTAATTATCTATCATATAAAAGGGCTCTCAGAATTTACATTGCAGTCCTTAGCCTAAAGGTCACAATAGCAAAGTTCTTGATATTAAGTGGTGGAAAAAGTAGTACCTACATGAAGGTAAGTCTTGTCTTGTTCTATGGTTAGGGAGTAAACCTAAAGCCAGCTTCAAATTGCTCTTCTTTTAGTAATACTTTTAAAATTTGATATTTCATAGGCTATGCCAATTTAACATTGCAGTCAAAATGTCTTCCCAGAGATTAAACCTCCAGAAGTTATATGAATGATGATTAGATGCATTGGTTTAGGAATGACTATAAATTTAAAAAATAATAGAGTGCTTTCTGAACGCATAGAGGATGTACTTTAAATAGACCAACATTGTTTCCTCTGTACCTGAAGGAAGAAGCAGAGCTTATTTCTGTTCAGAATGGCTTGGCAGAGACTAGATTCCTTTTGACAACTGGCTTCTTTGACAATGTGTTGTGATTCTTAGACTTCAGATGCTAGTCTTGGTTAGAGTAGATATTTTCTTTTAGAGATCTCTCCAAAAGGTTTGTTGAAGTCTATGAGATTTTACTGTAATCAGAACTATTCAGTGAGGACATGAAAGTAATAGAAAAATCAAGCACAGAGTAAAAGCCCCCAGAATATCTTTTTAATTTGAAAGCCCTTTAGAGTATTGGTAAGAAACACGTGATTTGTAATGAGGAGAATATATCTTTGGAAGTTTTACTTAAAAATGTCTTTGAAATTTCCTGTACTGTCTTTGAACATACTACTTTATTCTCCACATTTGTCCTGGCTGGCTAAACAGAGCTAAATTACAATGGGTACAGTTTTCATGCTTGTGAGCTAACTATACATCTAAAATGTGTTGCAATGATAATCACATCAAACAAAGATTGGGGTAAGCTGAGAAATCTGATGTGTATATATCTGTGTGTGTTTTGCCATCAAAACTATTGGTAGGTAACTTTGAAAAACAAATAGAGCTGAGCGTGGTGTTACATGCCTGTATAATCCTAGTACCCAGGAGACTAAGACAGGAGGATTGTGAGTTCTAGGCCAGCTTCACCAACTTAGTAAGACTCTTGTCAACTTAGCAGGGCCCTCCTATGAAATAAAAAAATTAAAAAGGTTGGGAGTGTGTCTTGGAAATTCTAATATCCTTGGGTTTAGTCCCCAGTATCACAAAAATGAGAAAAGAAAAAAAGAAAAAGAAAAAGGAATAGAACTCTACTTTCTTGATAATAATTGAAATTACAAAGTCTAACAAGACATATGCTTTCAATAGTAAATAATGCAGATATTCAGCATAATACTGAATTTCTTGCTGTAAAATTGAGTTTTTAGTATTAGAATGCATATTAAATAATTATCTTAAATCAAATTCTTTTACAAATATATTTAAAATAAACATTTTATACCAAAAAGCAAATGCTACATGTATTCCTTCTTGTTAAAATAAACATAAGGTTGAGTTTAGGAGGGCAAGTGGGATGGCACTTTTATTTTAAATGAAACTCAGTCTTTAATTTGATGTATGTATACATAAAATTCATTTCTATGTATGTTGCAGAAAAGGTAAATATAATTTTCCTTAATATTGGAACTGTTATCACTATTTATTACTTCTCCTGGATTCCATATTTCTCAAGCTGAATCTTGTTGTGATTACTCAGGTATTTTACCTAAAATTTAGATTGGTTTATATAGAAATCAGATTCAACAGAATAAGCTTATGTTGTTAAGATTGGCAGAATTATTAGATCAATCTTAAATATGCACTTTTTTTATTGGGAAAATAAGTTGAAGATTTTTGTTGTCTTTGTGAGTGACATTGCACCATCTCAACTGGGACAACTTTGTTGTGAATGTATAAAATTTGTAGGAGAAAAGTTATATGAAAATTACTATTTATACCACTAAAATAATATTCAATTTAATATTTTAATCTTTCAAAGAGTAATTTTAATTTTCAGTCTTAGTGTCTTGAATATGTTAGATAGCAGTGCTAACAATTTGTAGTTTCAATTATTTTACCAAATATCATCTGATTTCACATGTTAATTCAGTTACATAATCTTCTAGCAAAGATAGCTTTGTTCACTTTCTTAAGAGATATTAATTTTGATTAAGAACCTTTAGAAGACAGCTTGGCTACTCTCTCTAGAGAATTATGCAAAGAGCACTTAACCCTCTATGTCAGGAAATAGAAAATGAAAAAGGGAGAAAAATAAGAATATTTTATAGTACATTTAATCTACAATACTTACTGAATCCATAGTAGTATTTAATGAACAGTTCTATGTTTCTGGCTTTAGTTGCATTGATGAGGAATGATTTAATTTTGGAATTCTAAAACCTTAGCTTCAAATCCCCTCATTCCAGGTAACTGACTTTTCCGATATACTGTTTTACCACTAGCTTGTAGTTTACATGCTATTTGTCTTAATTAAAATCTTTCTCATCAGGATTCTGCATTTGTCTACTTTTTTTCTTTTAAATCTGGAAGGCTACAAAGAGGATTTTACCCGTTTTTATAAAAGTTTACATGTTGTCAATTTTCGAGTTGTTGTCTAATGGATGCAGCTCTAATGTCCATATGCTGTCCTTTTCTCTTGTGTTCAGACCCAATCTTTTAGATGGCTGTGTTCATAGAGCTACCCATAGCATCACAGTGTTGAAGGTATACACGTAACCAATTTGTTTGTTTTTCCTTAAGTTTCCCTCCTTCTTTCTTGTGAATTCTTATTGGTGTCAATGTGCTTGTCTGTGCCAACCCTTTTTCTCTATTACAGTATACATCTTTAAGGCCCTGCTGAGTTGAATACCACGGAAACTCATTTATGATTTTGGCTATAAAATTATGAATGCAGACCTAGTATACTTTTTCTAGGAATAAAATATAGGAGCTTAGATTTTGTGATGTTGTTTTTTTGCCAGATGATAAGGTAATCCTTTTTATTTGCTCCCCATTCTTTGGCAAGATTCCCAAATAGGTGAAAATAACTTGCCATATGTTGTATTTTGTTATTTAAGCTTTGGTTAAGCTAATACCCGTACATCAATTCCATTTTAGTTATTTCCCATTGCATCAAAGATACTTTGAAATTGATGGATGGAAAAAATCTGTTTTCATGAAAACGGAGTTACAAAAAAAAAAAAATTGTGCCTATACATTTAGTCTGATTTTTAAAAATTACCATAATATCCCAAAATGATTTAAGGTAGCTATCAAAATGTAAAAATGTTAACATGGAATACATTTAAACACAAAGAAGAGGTGGGTGAAGGAAAACAGGGTAGAAAATCAGGCTGCAGATATAATCAGCATTCTAATTCATGCATTTTGAGAAAAATTCCATTGGTTACAGAATGTACGGCATCTATAAAAACAAAACAAAAACAAAAAAACAATGTTGAAGTGTACATTAATTCTCTCTGATACTGACACCAGAGAGTTGTTTCTTTTATGTCTTTTCATGAAGAAAATAATCAGCAGCTACAGCATAATTCACATAATCTGAATAATGTTATTACCATGATCCATAGAGTAAATGGCTTGGTGTTGTAAACGGTGAAGGGC
The DNA here is from genome assembly GCA_004027655.1 of Graphiurus murinus. NCBI lineage: Eukaryota > Metazoa > Chordata > Mammalia > Rodentia > Gliridae > Graphiurus > Graphiurus murinus. Next base: position 24,969 of record PVLC010001959.1, read on the forward strand.
AATGTAACGAAAATAAGTGGGAGGGCCCACAGGGAGAGGGGGCATTGAGAAATAGAGTGTAGTTCAGGGGCAGGGTTGTCTGATGGAGTGCAGTAATCAAGAGTCATATTTTAGCAAACATAACTTGATTTGCTGCATATTCCTCACAAAGACTTCTGTGTGTTACATGGTTTTGAGTTAAATGTTTTGAAAATATTGGGGGCAGCATAATCAAGGATATACTCTCTGAAGTGTGCTTGCTGGTAGTTCAGTGTGACTGCTGATTACAAAGTCCTGGATTTAGCTAGCCAGGCGAGGTTTAGAATTGCCCTGCATTCCTGAGTAGAAGGCCTTCTTGTTCTTCCCAGCAGAACACCTGGAAGAAAGCAACCAAAGCTGAGCACTAATTTAAGTCCAGTTCAATGAGACTTCTCAATGTTCTAACTAACAGGTAATTTCTTTCTTGAGTCAATAGATTAGTCTTTGGCCATCTTTAACTTACATGGATTGTTAATAAAAATGCATATACGTCTGTATGCATTTGTATTTCTTCTTTACCCTTTACCCACATTTACTTTTGTGCTTGGACTTAAATTATTTACTTCTGTCATAGAGAGAGTTGGAGTGCAGTTGAAGGGACATGCTTTCACAAGGCTTGACTACTTTTGCACTGCGGCAGAGCTTTAGACCAGTGACCTTGCAGTCTTTCACGACCCAGTTTCCTGTGGCTGTAATTCTGAAGGTCTATGAATATGATCACTTACGCAGTTTTCTCAAAAACAATGATGAGGCAGAAAATAAAATGCTCGTTAAACTTCTATGCCTAGTGATTTCCTACTGCTAGTCAAGGAATTTCCAGCTTTAAAAGCAAAATCCTTTTATATATCTTTATGTAGCTATAAATTGTTTCCATAGGCCAAGTAAAACAAAAACACACAAAACTAAATAAATACATAAATAAATAAATAAAAATAAGCTAAAACAAAAAGGCAAAAAATCTTTACAGTGACTTACTTTGAGATGGCTTTGATTTCAAAATATCTGTTTATGTTTCCAAAAATGTTTGCTAAAGTATAAACTTACTTTCTACTTTTCATAGATGAATAATATATTTAAAAATAGGTATCAATACCTCATAAGCATTTCTGTTTTGTTATATATACCCTTGCAATTCATCTTTATTATCATCTGACTACTATTATTTCTATCACAAAATCATGATAATGTATCGCTCTTCATATTTTCATTTCCATGTCTTTGGGACAGAGGCAGGTAGAAATTGATTTGACATTTAGAATGTTATTACAAATTAATGCTCTTTTGCTAGAGTTGCCTGAGTCTGGATGAAGACTAGCATTTTCTTTTATCAGAGATATTTCATCTAGAATGGGTTCTTAGAATGTTTCTACTGTGAACATGCCCAGCACTACAATTTCTTAAACCTGTGGTTAACATCCAGTCCCCAAACAATGAAAGCAAATAAACCCCAATTTTTTCCACAGGGTTTCCTGGCTGGTTATTCCGAGGCTTTGCACGTGAAAACCTGTTCTCCCACGTGAATGGAATACTCAGTGTCAATGTGGAAGCCTGGTCAGTTGGAAAGTTGCAGTAAAATATTTCCCTCCTGTGTACAGCACTCCCCAGATTCTTACTCATGAAGTCATTGTGTTGGGAAAGATAGTTTCCCTAAGAGCATCAGTTCTGTAATTTATTATCTAAGGCACTTTATTACCCTATATTTGGATTCTGGGGGAGACATTTCTCAATCATTAGGCATCAAGCTATCATTGCACATGGAATTTATTCCTCTCTAAACTATTATAAGTAGAGAGCTTTTTGTCCTATATTCAATGACTTTGAAAACTTTTAATCAGATACATTTTTATTATCATTCAGTTGAAATAATACAGTATGTTGTAGATTTCCTGAAGACCATGAACATTCTTATTTTATAATTATAAATCACAAAGCTGTGTGTGTGTGTGTGTGTGTGTGTGTGTACACATGCACGCACGCATGGATGTGCATGTGTGGAAGCATATGTGTTTTGCTGTTGTTCAAAGCTTTCAGGAATTTTAATTTATTAACTTCCTCTGTCCTCTTTGACCCATAGCATCAGGGCAAGGCAGAAGCAAAAGATAAGGATGCCTTTGAGCTTCATACTGATTCGGGGGTATTTCTGGAACCTTAAGCTTACTATAATCTCAAAAAAACTAAATTTATGTAATCTTCAAAATTAGAAAAAATCAAAATAGTGACTAATATTCACTCTCAAATATATAATAACTTCTCAATGTCTATTAATTTATTTAAAGTAAATCCACAAAGCTTTTTGTGCTTTCCCTAAGCCCCTTCATCAAGTCTGATGCTGTTATGTATTTAAATTTACAGTGGTTGTTTTCTTAACAATCTTATTAGTGTTTAGATAATATTGTTATGAATATAAACTAAAAAAGGAACATCAGGAAGTTAGGGAGCTCATAACTTATTAGAATATAAATATTGAAAATATACTTGGCAACTCATGTTTTCTACTAAATAACTTTCTGGTAGAATGGAAGCTAGTGGAATGCTGTCAGGAGTGTCTTAGGTAATCATACCAGTGAATAACTTTATAAATAAAGGACTATATAACATTTTCTCTTTCAAAAAATATTTTGTAAAGATTACTAGTGTCACATATATTTTAATTGTGGTCACTATGTAGCTGTAAACCTGATCTCTAATACCATTATTTCAATATCAACTGTGTAATTATCCATTTTATTTCTAAATTTAAAGTTCGCAATGCTGACATATTTAATGTCTATGACACTTTAGTGAGGAAACTGTCATTATTCTCCTTTTCTTTTTATAAGAGGACAAGGTTTATGGAGATGAACAGAGATCATCAAGATAATGTATCTAATTTGCAAGGTTTGGTTCAGAGTCACAGGTCTCCAACTTTAAGCCAGTGATCATTTTATGCTTAATAGTTTCTGTAAGTTTTATATGAAATAATGATAATTATTATAAACTATAATAATATTAATAGGGAAATTAAGATACAGTGAGATTTTTGTGATTATTCAAAGTTCCAAATAAGCCCACTGAGAGAAAAGTATCTTGTAATTTTTACAGGCTAATACAATTTATAGGGATACTTATTGGTATAATAGTTAGAAATAATTTTGGTATATATTTTTATATGTCAATGAAAATTTTCATTTTTTTGATGCTTTATAGTTTATAAAGTAATTTCATGTCTATGATCTTATTCTATCCTTAAAAGACCAATAGGAGCCAGGCATGGTGGTGCATGCTTGTAATCCTAGTACTTGGGAGTCTAAGACAGAAGGATCTCAGGTTCAAGGACAGTCTCAGGTTGAGACTCTCTCCAACCTAGCGAGACCCTGTTTCCAAATAATAATAAAATAGGGCTGGGGGTGTAGCTTGGAGGGAGAATGCCCCTGTGTTCAATTCCATACACACAAACACACACACACACACACACACACACACACACACACACACACACACACACCAAAACAAACAAACAAAACAAAGACCAATAGAATGTTATTGTAGTTATCTTTAGAGTTGAGGAGATACCTGAATGACTGAGCTCAGAGGTAAGCCAAAAAGTTAGATTCCAAGTTCTATGTAAGTTCTTTGTAGAATTTTATGGTGGTACTGTTGGCATCCCCTAAATTAACTCTCAAATTCACCAAATACATGTAACCAGAAAGTAGCATCTCTATTAGAAGAGTTAATGAAATTCCTCTTTCTGGATCAGCTACTGAGCCTCTTTTTCTGTGTTCTAAAATCACAAAGCAGAGATGGCACCGCAGCCCTTCAAGTAGATATCCAATCACTCTTTAGAGGCCTCTCATCTCTGGAGATTCTTTTAAACTCAAGTAATTTCTGAAGATAAATGTTTTGTCACTTTATTAAAGCAGTAAATGATACATGATGCATTTATTTGAATCAACTTAATGCATGATAATTTGATTTACTTGAATCATTAAATTTATATACCAGAGAGAAATAATGATGGTATTGGTTCTAGAACAAGAACATTAACAAATGTAGAAACTGAAATTTCTTTTGTTTAAAAGCACTTCATTCGAGCCGGGCGTGGTGGCGCACGCTTGTAATCCCAGCATTTGAGAGGCTGAGACCGGAGGATCTGGGCTCGAGGCCAGCCTCAGCTACCTAGTGGGGCACTCCGCAACTTAGTGAGACTCGGTTTCAAAATAAAGAATAAAAAATAGGGCTGGGGGTATAGCTCGGAGGTAGAATGCCCCTGAGTTCAATCCCCAGTACCGCAAAAAAAAAAAACAAAAAACAAAACAAAAAATAAAAAATAAAAGCACTTTATTGAGGTTTAAATGACACACAGAAACATCTGTACATATTTATTCTGAGCAACTAAATGAGATGAGTAAAGAGATGCTAATACCCATAAAACCATTGCCACAATGTACACCATAACATGCCCGTCACCTCTGAGTTTCCTTCCATGCTCTTTGTTTATTATCTTTTTATAAGAACACTTGAAATAACCACCCTCTTAGCAAATCTTTAAGTATGCAATACAGTATTCTTATCTCTAGACATGATATTCTATAGCAGATCTCTAGGATTTATTTATCTTGTATGCATTTCCCTCTCCACCCCACCCCTGGAGATCACCACTGTGCTCTCTGCTTCAATACATTGGATTCCTCATATAAGCGTTTAGATATGGCATCTGCTCCTCTGTCTGGCTTGTTTCACTGAGCATAAGGCCCTCTGGGTTCATCCCTGTTGTTGAATATGATAGGATTTTCTTCATTTTATAGGGTGAGTAATATTCCCTTGCATATGTATACCACATTTTTTAAAAAAAATCTAGTCACCTGTCAGTGGACATCCAAGTTATTTCCACATTTTGGTTATAGTGACTAGTGCTGCAGTGAACATGGGTGGGAGATATTTCTTTGAGAGCCTGATTTCAATTTCTTTGGATACATACCCAGTAGTGGTGTTGCCAGATCATATAATAGTTTTATTTTTACATTTTATAGGAACCTTCACACTGTTTTCTATATTGACTACCAATTTACATTCACATCAGTAGGAAAAAATAGTATACAACGGTTCCAGTTTCTCCACATCTTCACTTTTTTCCTATAGCTGTTCTATCAGATGAAAAGTAATACCTTATTTTGTTTTTTATTCATATTTCCCTGATGGTCAGTGATATCAAACACTTTTATGGTTGAGCATAGCTCTCATGTGGAGTAAAATTTCTAACATGCAGTTAGAGAACAACCAACCTAGTGAATCCCTAATGGCTGGAGACAATGCAATTCTTCCAGGAAAGGACATCTTTGGTTGTCTTAGGTCCAAACCAGAAATTGCATTTCAAGTTACTTAGAATGGTTCAAGAGGCTTTTGCTGAAGACCAGTGGTTTGCAGAGACCTCCAGCCCTTTGCTAGGCCATGAGCTCAAGAGACACAAAGCTCTGTGACCTCATCCAATGCAGTGTTTGCTTTCATAGATGTTTGAGGACTGAAAATTAGCATGGATTTTGAATGAAATCCCCCCCAAATTACTGTGAACTAATATTTGTAATATACTAGGAACTTTAGACTGACTGTCAATCATGAAAGATAATCTAATCACTCAATCAAAGACAATTTACTGGTTTTCCAGTAGTACATCGTATTTACTTATAAAAATAGCCTTTTTATATTTCACAGACTGACCAATGATTAAATTTATCACTGCATCTTTCCATTCCATTTCAATGCCTAGAAACAAAGTCTTGTAAGATAATATTTATTTGTTCCCCTCACTGTTAACTTAAGTGAAGTTAGGCTTTTTAGGACTTTGTTATATAGCAAGCGAATGCTGATTTATTCCACAGTTAGCTTTGCTGTTGTATGTAATTGGGTGGGGACACACTTTCCCTTTGTATTCATAGAGTAACTTAAGTTGACTAAAAAGTGAGGAAACTATTTAAAGTGGTATTTTGATATATTACTCCAGAATTAAGATTTATCTTAGATCTTAGACTGTAGATTTTAATTGCTATCTGTGAAATAATCTTCTCAAAAAAGATATTAAAATTAATTTAAACATATATTTTACTTATCATAACATAAACAATGACATTTAGTTCATGTATGCTGGACATGAGAGTTGGTGTTGAAAATAGTTTATTTACCTTATCTCAACTTAAAAACCCATTCTTAGACCTGAGTTGACTTTTGTGTTTCTACTGCATGCAAACATTCAATAAACCTAGTTTTGTCCAATATTTTTATTTGCATGTGCTGTGCTGTAATTGCATAGTTTAGGATTTACCTAATTGGCCTTAAGTACAATTAGGTAAAAATAAATAAATAAATAAATAAATAAATAAATAAATAAATAAATAAATAAATAAAGGGAAAGACTTTAAGAGGTTGAGGAAATATCTGGGAAGGGTGGTTCTGGTTTTTGGATTTTTTTTTTTAATACAACAACCTAGTCTATCTAAGAACAGCTTATTTTTAGATGACAAGTAGCACAGTTATGGATATGTATTGGGAATTATTGTGTAGAGTTACTGAAATTCAATCTTAGAATAGATATGAATTCTATCCTTTATTATCATGTATTATAATGATGTTGCAAATATGCTATCTATTTCTTCTGGAAATGGGCAAGAAGTTCAAATTTTCTCATACTTCAAGTAGTATACTAAACTGTATATGGTGACACACATGCATAGTCCCAGAACTTGGGAGACTGAGACAGGAGGACTGTAGGGTCAAGACCAACCTGGGCAATTTAGTAAGATTCTCAGCAACTTAGGGAGATCATGTTTCAAAAGAAAAAAATAAAAAGGGATAGGGGTGTGGCTTATAGGTACAATGCTCCTGGGATTGATCTGCAGTACCATAAATGCATGTGTGCACACCCAGGCTCACACATACACACACACACACACACACACACACACACACGACACACATAGTATACTACACTTGTAGATAATTTTTTCTTTACTATCTGCACATAAGGTATATGCTCTGTTTGCGCAATTATAGCTGTAAGGTAAATTATTAAGTATTTGAATAAGAAATTAGAGGTATATTTTCATACCATTTTAATATACATGCTCGATCACGCATGTATGTTGTTTGGAAGGTATTTTGTTCAGATGATGTTGAATGGTCTTATCAGAATCTATTGTGCTTTAATGCTAAACATCAGCAGATACAAAATTTTAAAACGTAAAAATGCATATTTATGATGTGTTACATAATCTAACAATAATGACCTGTGTTCAGGAAAAACGATCTTGCTTATTTTTTTTATTTTATTTTATTTATTTATGTTTTTTGGTGATATTGGGGATTAAATCCAGGGTCATTCGACTTCTGAGCTAAACCCCCAGCTCTATTTTTAAATCTTGATTTTGAAACAGGATCTCACAAGGTTGATGAGTCTCACTACTTGCTAAGGTTATCCCAGAACCTGGGATCCTCCTGTCTCAGCCTCCTAAGTACTGGGAATACAGACATGCGCAACAATGCTCAGCTTGAAAAACTAGCTTTCTTTAAAGAAGATTCATGTATCATTTAGTTGATACATATTTTATTTCATTTTTATATTGAAAATAAACTTGTGTATTGAAAATGCATGTCATGGAAATTTGAGCATTGAATTTCTGTGATAACTAGATTTGATCAGTCTACTTTTTCATAGAAGGTAAGGGACAAATCTGTTTTAAATTTCTTCACATAAAATAATCTAAAAATTATAATGCTGCATTGAACATGGTTTGTTATGGATTGGAGTCATTTCAGTAGACTCAACCTGCTGATATGCTTCTTGATTAAAATTAATAATAGTAAATTAGTTCCTTTAAAGTTATATTGAATAGTAGAGCCAAGATGCTTTTGTATTGATTCCACAAGCAAATACCATGAATTTATCATTTAAAAACTATACTACCTGGCTGTCAATGTCTTTAATCATCTGTTAGAAAAATAATCAATGAAAAATGTTTTGTATTAATGAAGTATTTGATTATGAATATTTTAGAAGCAAGTTTTTTGGGTGTTGCTTATCCCATTAATAATAGGGAAATATAAATATAGTTTGGAAACACTAAAAATTCATTGCCTTTCATACTTAGTATTTAGATTTTAGTATTTATTTTTATTTCTTTAAGCAGAATGCTATATTTTAATAGGTGAAAACAAAATCAGTGATAAGAAAAAAGGTGTTATACACTAAAAATTGAACTCTTTATATTTACATTAATTAGCAATATTTAGTAGATATCCACAATCCTATGTGTGGTCAAAATTGGCAAAAATTTAGCTACAAAAATCTGTAGCATACATATCACAGGATAGTGTATGAACTTGTGCTGGCAGCACATTGAAATCACCTGACAAACTCTATAGATACATCTATATAGATATGCATCTATGTAGCTATCCATCCACCCTGCCCCAAACCGATGAAAATGGACACTCCATTCAACATAATTATCCTGCAGAATGTATAAATGATAGAATACTTGCACTTTTGTTATAAAGTCTGCAGGGTGTCATCTCAGAATTTTTTTTACTTACAAAGAACAAAGACTTATTTATCATAATTTTGGAGGCTGGGAAGTCCAAGGTTGAGGGACCTGCATCTGGCAAGAGCTTTCTGGCTGTGCTATCCCCTGGCAGAAAGCAGAAGGGTAAAAAGAGCATGAAAGAGAAAGAAAGAGAAGAGGAGGAGGAGAAGGAGGAGGAGGAGGAGGAGGAGGAGGGCGAGGAAGATGAGGAGGAGGACGAGGAGGAGTATTGGGAGCCTTGTGACTTCTCGTTTTGTTAGTAGACCTAGACTGGTTCAGAGACCCTGTAACCACAGTGAACAGCTGGCCTGCTTTTCTGGCATAGCCTTTAAGAGTCTCGTGTCTGAGGAGAAGGTCATCAACATACTGAAGGAGGGTGTAGCCCAAGGTACAGGAAGGAAAAGACTTGAGGTTACAGGCCAGGGCCTCTCCCAAAATAGTGGGGGAGTTCTTAAACCCTTGAGGTAATCAAGTCCAAGTGTACTGATTTTTAGTTTTAGCTTCTGGATTTTGTTAGTCAAAGGCAAACAGTTCTTGGCTCACAAGAATCAGACTGAAGAAAGCATCCAAATCCAAGATGTGAATTAGGCTGCATTGGCTGGGAGCAAACAGAAAATGTAGGGTGACTGTAGCCTGGTCATCTCAGAATTTTACCAGAAACATCAGCTTTAGTTTTCTGGCCTAGTGAGGACCGCATTTTTGCACAGCAAATGTGCCCCAGATATGTGTGTCTAGATCTACTTAGGACAAAGTTAGTGAAGCATAGAGCTGAACCACCATTTAAGGAAAGGAGTCATGAACCAGAGAATAATCCCAAGGAGCGCAATTTTTAAAACCTAGGTCAAGTTACTGAGGGATACAATGAACTGTGGTTTCTTGAAGTCTTTAAAATGGGATTAATTAAGGCTGGACATGGTGGTGCACGCTTGTAATCCCAGCATTTGGGAGGCTGAGACCCGAGGATCCGGGTTTGCGGTCAGCCTCAGCTGCTTAGTGAGGCCCTCCGCAACTTAGTGAGACCCTATTTCAAAATAAAGAATAAAAAATAGGGCTGAGGGTATAGCTTGAAGGTAGAATGTCCCTGAGTTCAATCTCCAGTACCGAAAAAAATAAAATGGGATGAATTTTTGTAGGCTTTTTTGGGGGGAGAAGGGTGCTTTAAAGACTTCTTAAAAGCACCTTTCAATTTAAGGACCAATTTTCCTTCTTCAGGGAAATATAATCACCCTCTTCACAAATATCTCAGTGGTTCTATTTATCACAGTATTTCAAAATGAATCCAGACTTAAGAAGTCATTGGGCCCTATTTCTGGGGTATATGAAACTTTAGGAGGAAATGTTTACAAATTATAGTAATCATCTTTTGAATAATAACATTTGTATTAGTAGTAACCTTTCAACTTAACATCATTATAGTTTTTCTTTGGGGAGGTATTAAAAACACTAAAAAAGCATTCAGGAGGCTGAGACCGGAGGATCCGGGTTCGCAGCCAGCCTCAGCTACCTAGTGAGGCACTCTGCAACTTAGTGAGACTCGGTTTCAAAATAAAGAATAAAAAAATAGGGCTGGGGGTGTAGCTCGGAGGTAGAATGCCCCTGAGTTCAATCCCTAGTGCCACAAAAAAAAAAAAAAACCACTAAAAATAAGCATGTGAAGTTTTACAAATGGTAATAAGTACAAAAGAGAAAAAAAATCTTCCTTTTGCAACTTCCTTATAGTCCATTAACTGAAATGGTCCACTAGAAGTTTAGAAATCTATAATCTCTGATATAAAGCCATATATCATTTTAAATGCATGATTTTGAGAAAGGTATGGACTCCATAGGATGTAATTTTTAACAATGAATTTTGCTAATGTAATTTTAAATATTAACCCATGCATAGACTATAATACTATTATTCACATGAATATTTGAAGAATGTTTCATTATTTATTTAACATGTATAATGTTTGCCTTCATTCTTCCTAAGGTCTGTAAAGGAAAATAGAATTACTAATAGAATGAAGGGTGTAGATTTTTATGCCTACAGATTTAATACATTTAAAAATGCATTTTGTATCACTTTGAATATCATTATGATGTATAATTACAATGCATCAATAAGAGTATAAAATATAAATAAGATAAAATTATATTGAAAGAAAGACAATTATTTCCTATTGTATTTCTAGATCTTCCATGCCTGTCATCTATGAAAAATTATTTACGTATGGCTTGTAGAGTACAAACTAAACATATTTTCCCAAGTTAACTAGCTGTATACCCCATTTTTATGACATGTTTTATTATTTTTTTTCTCCTGGGAGATTAATGAAGAGAAACTTTTCATTGAATTAATTTTATATTTAAAATATAAAAGATCATTCATTCATCTTCTTTCCTTACTATCCTATTTTCATTTAGGTAACCAACATCGTCTCTGGCTTTTTATCCCATGAAATTACTGAAAACATTGCTACCTTACATCAAAATTTCCTTTTTTTTTATTAAACTCTTTCTTTGGCATTATATTTTAAACCAAAAATAAAATACTTATAAATCCATGTGTACAAAATTATAACTTTATTTCATATTCTTTTATTGGTGTATTATAATCTCACATCATAATGAAGGTCGTAGTGATAGTGCCATACATGTATGCAGCACTTGGTCAAAGTTAGAACTTTAAAAGTTGTCTGTGGCTTTAGTAAAATAATGAATACTGTGTCATTTGTATGCACTCTTCTGCTAAAATTTATTCTTGATATTTAACTTAATAATCAGCATGTGCTAAATATATGTCATATTTTTCATTTGAAAAAGGAAGATGAGAGAATAATTTTGAAAGATGTGATGTAGAGTAGAAAGAGAGACAGTAGAAAGGGAGACAGTTAATACTTTTCAGCTCAATGAATGAAATATTAGCTAGCACCACTAGATGGCAGGCTGCGGCTTGATCAGGAGTGTTTTGAGGGTAGGAAGGGCGGAGTAACCTTTTCTTTCCTGTGTGCTTATATTGTCAATGTTTCTAGACTGCTTTGTGAGAGAAAAAGGCAGCCCTTCTATTGAGTGAAGTACATTTGTAGCGCACATTCATTTCAGCAACTTAAGTCACAGCCTTTGCAGCACAGGTGTGTAGTATCTGGGATGTACACACTCAGGATTATCCTATTGTTAATTAATCCTTTATTTTATAGACTGAGGAGGCAATGCTTAGTGGGAGGCACGTTAACATCATTTCACTTTTCATTCTTTTCCTTCTGCACAGGTGACTTGGATTATTACTGGTTGGATCCCGCCACGTGGCACAGTCGGGAAACGTCACCTATTAGTTCGGTAAGTTATCTGGGAAGTGAGTACAATTCAAGGATGACACATTCTAGCTTTTGTCTTTGATAAGTAATCAATAGTAATCTTATCCTGCTCCATTGTACATTTTATGAGAGCAAATATTAATGTCATTTGACAGTATTATTTTTAAGGAAAAAGCAGTTATCCCTGAATAATTATAACAGACTTTAAGTGAAAAGCATTTATTGAATCATAACTGCTGAATATGTAAATAAGATCGAGATATCAGAGATGCTCCTTGACTTACAATGGAGTTACATCCCAGTAAACCCATTGCAGATTGAAATTGCATTTCATACGCCGGATCCACTGAGCATCTTCGTTTAGCAACACTGCACTATAGGGTATCAGTTTTCTACCCTTGTAACTGTGCAGCTTGCTGTGCTGCCCACCTTCCTAACAGAGGAGAATACAACACATCACTAGGCCTGGAGAAGATCAAGATTAAAGTACAGCTTCTGTTGAATGTGGAATACTTTGATACCATGGTAAAGTCAAATTTGTACAGTGAACCATTGGAATTCAGGAATGGAATGTATTTGCTTAGAGATGCTATCCACACTAATAACTCAAAATCTGTCTTCTTTCTATAAGCAGATATATTTTAAAAATTAATTAATTCAATTTTAAATTTCGATTAATAGATATACCTAGTTGCTAACTTCTTTGAGAATTACTCATTATTTTTTACAAATAAAAATTAATTCTAAAGGAAATATTTTATAAGCCATGGATAGAGTCCATCAGAATAAAGAATCCCCTCTGTATTATCTTCTAACTGAGGAAATTACATCAAGCGACAAATGACAATTATATGTCCATGGAAAAAAAAAAAACAAGTAGTTTACCTCTTAAACTTTATATTTTCACAGCATCCCGTAACGTGGCAACCATCTAAAGAGGGAGACCGATTAATTGGGCGTGTTATTCTTAACAAAAGAACAACCATGCCCAAAGATTCAGGTGCATTACTGGGTCTGAAAGTAAGTATGCTAGTTTAAAATGTTTCTTAAAGGGTGAATTACAGTATGGACTGCCTTCGACAAAATTTATAACAGTGATTTTTAAATATCTGCCTTTCTTCTCCAAAATAAATTTCCTTTAGTGAATATAGTTTGTCTTAGATGTAATTTTTTTGTCTGAGTTGATGCTTTTTAAGTCATTTTATTAATATCATACAGATATATTAGAAACATTTGGTAGAATACAGGAAAACTAAAGTATTTGTCTCTGAATATAAAGTTGAGGGATAAATTTAAACATTAAAAAGATTTTAATGGAAAGGGGTAAAGTTAGATAATGTGGATTTTTGTTGCATGTTGAGCAGCAGCAACATAAAATATCAACAAGGAAATTATTTTCTGATAATATTTATGATAATATGAAAGAGTGAAATATATCTTTTAAAAGCACTGTAATCTAACAGATATGAGAACCTAATAGATGACAAGATCATTCCATTTTGTGGAAAAGTATATATGTGTGTATGTAAATATACATACATATATATGTATACATATATACATGTACACATGCATATACTTAGTGATATATTATTGACTGTTGCTGTTCATTATTCTTGCTATGAAATAATTCTGATAATCTCTGTTAGTGGATATGTTCCTAAGAATTGTGGATCAGCCTCAACCTTTATTAGCATTTATCTCAGTTTTAGTTATGTATATTTGAGGCCCCTGTCTTGGGAAAATTAAACCTAAAATTTTACATACGTATTTTATTTAAGATATAGTGAAAAAATCAGGTTAAATGTCAAATAGTAATATCACTCAGACTCCGAGGATTATATGGGCCCAGATATATATTTCAGACATGAAGGCCATCAAGTGGTCAGTTGTAAAGATACACTTAGACTATTAGCACTTAGCAACATGTTAAGTTACTTTCAAAAAAGTGGCCTGTTCTTGGCATGGATCTCTTGTCTTACAGTCATAGACCTACTCTATTCTATCACAAATTTGCAAAACATATCAAAATCTGATATGACAATAGGGCATTATCTTCATGAAGAAATAAAAATTTAGAAGATTAAAAAAATGAAGTCTAGCCGGGCGTAGTGGCGCACGCTTGTAATCCCAGCATTCGGGAGGCTGAGACCGGAGGATCCAGGTTCGCGGCCAGCCTCAGCTACCTAGTGAGGCACTCTGCAACTTAGTGAGACTCAGTTTCAAAATAAAGAATAAAAAAAAAAAATAGGGTTGGGGGTGTAGTTCAGAGGTAGAATGCCCCTGAGTTCAATCCCCAGTACCGCAAAAAAAAAAAAAAAAATGAAGTCTACTATAAATAGTATCAAATACTTCCTGTTTGACAGTAAATCAGGGAGACATGGCACCTGCCTTCGAAGCATGTACATTATTCTTAGTGTCTTTTTATCATTAGGCCAGTATAAGAAGTCATTACACAAACTTGCGTTGGACATATGGTCATCTCAGATATACTTGTCTTCTTTTCAATACTACACTACCAGTTCCTTTAATCAAAACTGTATTGTACTTCATTAATGTTCCCATACTTACTTGTAGGTACATCATAAATGAATATAGGATGAATTCCTCAAGCCAATATATTTATATTTCAGCATGAGTCTCAGGTACTTATGAATTTGTAATTATCTAGGTTGTTGGAGGAAAAATGACTGACTTAGGACGCCTTGGTGCTTTCATCACCAAAGTAAAGAAGGGCAGCCTCGCCGATGTGGTCGGACACCTACGAGCAGGTAACGTTTCTTTTCTAACATTCACACGTGTTGTCTATGCATGTGTTGGTAGATTTCAGTTTGAGGTTATTCATATATGTCAGTTATATCACTAATTTTAATGCACAAAATAGCTGTTTTCTAAATAGAAATACTTACAGTAATGAGTACATAAATAGCTATATGGAGAGAGTAAGAGTAGGAATATTTCTCATTTCTGTAAGAACAGAAATGAAGAATACTGAAGGATTACTTACTTTTATAGACAGCTTTATAGCATTGCTACAAAACTTTAACAGTTTAGCTTTGTTGAAAAAGTATTCTATATCACTATTTAAATTCTTTAAGCAACATTAATTGCTAAAGTTTTTTATAGCATTCCCCAAACACTTATTTAGAAGCAGTGTTTTTCATTAGATGTAATCAATCACATTTCCTATTTAGATTCCATAATAAAATATTTTTCAATTTAAATAAAATATATTTTTATGCAGAAGTGCCACTTTTTTGGACTTGGAAATTTGTGTTGCTCTATAACCTTAACATGGCCCAACAAAATTATTTAATATATCCAAATGCACTATATATTCAGTGGAAACATATTTTAAAATCTATGTTTAGCAAGTTGTTTACCTTTAATTTTAGTTAAAATCACATTAAACTATTTCTTCTAGTTGACTTCACTTTAGAGTTCAGTAGAAATGTTTAGACTACTTATGTTTTTTTGTTTGTTTGTTTGTTTTGTTTTGTTTTAAGCACTGGGGATTGAACCCAGGAGCACTTTACCTCTGAGCTACAACTCCAGCCCTATTTTTTATTCTTTATTTTTGAAACAGGGTCTCACTAAAGTTGCAGAGGGCCTTACTAAGTAGCTGAGGCTAGCTGCAAACTTGCAATCTTCCTGTCTCAGCCTCCCAAGTACTGGGATTACAATCATGCACCACCACGCCTGGCTCTGTTTATGCATTTGCCAGGCAATTATAAAGAAAACAGTCGGCTGAGCTGTAGACTTGAGTGGAGTGGGATCTGGAGGCAAACACATCAAGTTTTGTGTGCATGTATATTCTTATGATGTATAATTACCATGAACTAATGAAGTATGTAAAAATAGGATTAAAAATAACAAAAATAATCCATAATACATAGAAAGAGACTATTTACAGCCTATACTTTTGATTCTGAGAACTTTAGAAAAGTATTCTAGGACTCTTGAAGACATTTTGGCATAATTGATACCAGAAGCTCAGTTCAAGATCACTTCAGGTTCTTTTCTTTGATAGAGACTTGTTGTATAGGCATTGTATAGGGAGAGAACCTTAATCAAGGGTATATGTATGTATATACACACACACACACACACACACACACACACACACGTACATATACATTATATATATCTACATTTTACATCTTTGAAGATGTACAGAGGTATGGTACACTGTGGTGTCTTATAGACTAGTTAATTATTCAATAAGAAACACTAAATCAATCAGGCATGACTGTGTCAATAAACTGAGTCTTTGTCCAGTCACTCAAAATAAACCTCAGACCTGTTGTGGTGGCAAAAGCCTGTAGGTTTGATACCAGCCTCAGCAATTTAGCAAGACCCTCAGCAACTTAGTGTGACCCTGTTTCAAAATAAGAATAAAACAGGCTGTGGTAGTGTAGTTCAGAGGCAGAATGCCCCTGGATTCAATCCCCATTAACACACACACACACACACACACACACACACACACACACACACAGCCTCAGAAAAGTATGAGAATCTCTGGTTGACTAATATAAGATAACTTTAGCTACAGAAACCTGAATTTTTAATGGCTTTTGATTTTGCCATTATGTTTAGTAGATGATTACTTAGGAAGTCAGTGAAGAGATTGTTCTGTATAAAATGTACCTGAGTAAATTGATGTTTAACACTCATGGATGATAAATTTAACATGTTAAAAGCTGTACTAAAATAACCATAAAACACACAAATGTACTTTTCACTTTAAGCAACTGATGTATTTGTACAAAGTAAAGTTTTTTTGCATACTTAATCATGTAGTTTGTTTGATTTATATTATTATATAGTAAATGTTTTTCCTTTTATTTGCATATAAATATCATTGACCTATAAAAAACACAATGCTGTTTTTATCCCTGTGAGCTTTATTTGACATTTGTAGCATTGCTATATTCTTTCCATAACTTTCTGCAGCCATGTTCCCCTTCAAGATCATGCACTTTATTGCTATTTTATTTAACCATCTAAAACACAAAATCAACACTGACACACTTGTTAAGATTCATCATTGTCTCTTGGCCATTCTTTGTTCAAGTCTGTAGCTTTGTCTCCCACTAACACTTCTAGCCCTCCAGCTATGTCAGTCTACCCAGAAATTCCTGGCTAGCTTTTCACCACCTACAGGACAGGATGGGTGCCTGTTGTCTACCTGCTTGCTCTCCTGCTTTGCCTATATAAGTCCTTTCCATACTTTAGAACTCATCTCAAGTGGCCATCATTCAAAAGCTTTTCTATTATTGTACCTGGAGCAATAACTAATTACTACCTTCCTGATACTACCTGGCTCTACTTCTGTTTCTCAAATGAACTTTTTTCCTTAAGTAAAATACATCTTATTAGAGATATTGGTTTCCATGTTATGTCTCCATCACCAAATACAAAGACAGAGACCGTGTTATTATCATTTTGTACTCAAATGCTCTACATCCCTGCTTGGAAAGATTACTCATATATGTGTGTATTAAAGAAACTACCTAATGTTTTGGGAGTTGTTGCTTTGTAAATAAGTAATCACATGTATTAATTTAATTTGATATTAAAAGCTATGTTTCCAGGTTGCTGTCTATAAAGAAGAGAATTTTATAATGCAGTACTATTGCAAAATACTGGTTGCAACTCATTACTGGGTAGTAAAGTCAATTTAATTTTTTAATTCATCATTTTAAAAAATTGAAATAGAACATAATAGAATAGGAAAAATCAGGGTAAGTATTGTTTCATGAAATATTTTCCAGTATATATGTATGTGTATGTACATATGCATACATATATACATACTAATTTTATATATGTGTACTGAGCCATGATGTAAACTTTTTTCCCTTGGTCAAAAAACTTGAAAAAACTCCTACTGTGTTGTAAATTTGTATTTTTTTCTTTCTTTTCTTTTTTTTATAGTGAAGTGTATTAATTGCCTATATGAAAAACTCTTCTAGGTAACTGCTTAGGGCAAATTATTAGAAGTTATTTAAGTATTGGTAGTAACCACACTGTTTATCAAACCAGAGCAGAACATGATGTGCTTTTCAATATTTACTTTTTATTTTTGAGTAAAAAAAAAAAAAAAAACCTGGAGGAAAAGAATTACTTTAAAATAACCCTACTAAAACATTTTTTCTTATTTTTGTAAAAAGTTACCAAGTCAAAAACAGAGCTTTCATGTTTATACCTAGCTTTAAAATTTATATTGATATTAGTCCATTAGTTCAACATATTAGCTCTTTATATGTTCTAAATATTAAGAACAACAAAATAAGCCAGCATCAGTGGCACATGCCTACGATGTTGGTACTTGGAAAGCAGAGACAGGAGGATTACAGATTTAAGGCCTGCATGCAGTAACTTAGGGAGATCCTGTTTCAAAATTTAAAAAAAAAGTAAAAAGATCTGAGGGTGTAGCTCAGTGGTAGTATACATCTGGGTTCAATCCTGAATATGATAAAAGGAAGAAAGAGAGGGGAGAGAGGAGAGAGGAGAGAGATTCTGTAATCTCAGTATTTGGAAGGATGATTGCAAGTTCAAAGCTGGCCTCATCAATTTAGACTTTTAGCAACCTAGTAAGACCTTGTTTCAAAATAAAATAAAAAAGGGCTGAAGGTATAGCTTGGCAGTAGAGTTCCCCTGGGTTCAAATCCCAGTACCAGTAAAAAGGAGAGAACAATAAAATAAGAATGAGCATCAAAAAATTAAGACACCTCATGTGTCATCAAGGCTGGGCCATTTGAGCTGAGCCTACCATTATGAATCGAAGGGTCCTGGGCAGAGAACTATTTGAGACGAAAAATTACTCTTAATATTTGTGAAAACCTTTTTTTCCAAATCTATGGTGAGAACGCTAGTTAAAATAACAACTGTTATTTGATAGTCTGTGTGTTTTAATGTAGCATCATACTATCCTTGATTAATCTTAAACTATTTGACAATAATTTTACTTTCTTAAGGTTTTCTATTTGTACTTTAATATTCACTATACATTATGTAGAATGTACATATTTTGAACATCTGGAAGTGGATTAACTGTCATGCAACAGTTTTACATCTGCTTGCTTTGTAACTCTGCCATAGCTACTTGTGCTACCCTATGGGTGTGAACTCAAATCCTCTCATGCATTTTTATTATGTTGTGCATCTGGTGAAGGCGATGAAGCATGATTTATAGTTGAAAAAGTTGTGCTAACAAATGTTACTTGCTGTTATTCCTAAAGTAAAACAGGGTTTATGAACAATTTAATAATAATTTTCACATACAGAGTTGCCTACATTTATTATATGGAAGGCATGCTGCTAATTATTATTTTTAATGTTTCCAAATAGGCTGTGCTAATTCCATCCCATAGCATGAGATTATTTTTATATTATTTCTGATATATCTTAAAAGATAAAGGCAGTTTTGTATTGTACTGTTGTCAGTGACCAGTAATATTTTGGGAGAAATAAAAAAGAAAAGAAAAACATGAAAAGAATAAAGGTGTTCAGAAGAACCATTTAGTTCACATTATATGGCAATCAATTTGCTTTTCAGAGCAGAGACTAGAAAATTAAACTATTTGTATATGTTTTGCATTTCTTTGTTAAAAAAGAGAAAAGATAAGAAAAATAAACAGAATATATAAGGTAAAAAAATACCCTTTTTTTTAAATTCAAGGGGATGAAGTTCTAGAATGGAATGGTAAACCCCTGCCGGGAGCTACAAATGAAGAAGTTTACAACATTATTTTAGAATCAAAATCAGAACCTCAAGTTGAAATTATTGTTTCAAGGCCTATTGGGTAAGGCTAAAAAACTTACTTCTTAAGTTTAGTAAATTACATGTATTAGCAGGGTTTTAAAAAGGAGTTTATACCTTCATACAGTACATGTTAACATGATAGTTTTTCATCAATTATTGGCATATATTTTAGGTTTTAAAATTAAAAATTTTTTAAATGGGACTACTGAATACTCTTCATGATATTTTAGAAGCTCCACAATTTAATAATTGTAATACCAAAAAATCTTAATATATATTTTTATAAGTTAAATATAACATAAAAAGATTTTCTTTCAGTAGTAAAACTACTTATTTTAATAACTCGAATTTAATGAGTAGTGTTTTCTTTAACAGAGTCACTAGTAAACCCATTTATACTTAAAATAGTAATGATTTTCTATGTCTACATGAACTTTTGATTATTCTACAAAGGACAGAATGTTTTTTTCATATCTTCATCAGTGGATACCTTTATCAAAGTTTCAAATTTATGTTAAATCAGGAAAGAAATAGTAAATATTTAACATTTGAATTTATAATAATTGATATTTTTAAATCCCAATTCTCAGCATAATTTAATTACCTACAACAAATGGAATATTTTCTATGTCTGTATGGATTTCCCTATATTGTTAGCCTTTTCTAGCAAAACCACAAAGTCTAGAATAAATATTTTTTCCAGTCTAATTTTTGGAAGGTATCTTGAACCATCTCATCATAGTGGATTTAATATTTGAAGGTACTCTTGTAAATCATACATTTTTTCCTATCCTCCAAGATACAGTGCAACCATTAGTTCAGATTTTTTATGTTGAAAAACTACTAATCTTAGTTTTGGGTTGTCATCACGAATATATGTCAATGCAAAACATATGATAAAGTATAATTATCCCAATTTCAAAGGAATGAAAATGTATAACCCTATACCAAAGAATAATATTAATATGTAAAATTCTAAAACAAGACAAGCTTATAACCAATTTTAAGTGGCGATTACAAGAATAAACATTGAAGACATTTGCCAAAGTACATTTCCTTGTAGACTTTGAAATAACACTAAATTTATGCTAGTTTTACATGACATATGTTCTAGTGCTGAGGTAAATATGAGACTGGAAATGAGGTAAGTAAATTGGAAAATGAATCAAAACTATAAAAAATTAAATTTAAAATCAAGAACTGTTCACATTGCCAAATACTTTCATATATATATATATATATGTATATATATATATACATATATATACATATATATATATAGTGGTTTAAAAGTAATCACCTAAATATTTGTTGATTTGTTGTGACTTAAACCAACAGACAATTAAAGTAGACTGGAATAACTTTATTTTTACTTTAATATGAAAATTACTTTAAAAAACCATCTGCATAGCCAAACTCTAAACTATCCTTAATTACTGAATTCAAATGAATATAAACACAAAGATTATATTTGAATAAAATTTAAAGCTGACATCAAATTATGATGTCATAATTTGAGTTATCTAGGGATGTTTTAATAAGTAGGATTAATGTAGTCCTGTTCAGCTACTACAAATAATTTAATGCAAAAATCAAATATTATTCATATTTATTGACATACTAAAGTCAGGAATCATTCCAAGTGTAACTTACATGTCCGTTGATCAGCCCAACACGTTAGGCATTGGCCATCTGGAGGTACTGACTACTCCACCAAATGCAATACCCTTGACCTTTATGCTTATCATTGTTACTAAAACCACTCTACAACATAACTTCTGAGTAGAACAAATTAAGAAGGCTTTGTAAACAAGTGTAAAGTTATGTGTGAAAATATCACCGAAGCAATTAACATTAAATTATGATTCAACATCACTTTAATTTTTTAACAACTCACCCCCCCATCCTTCTTTAAATTACAAATAAAACCCAAAGCCTATACTTTGCTTTAGAGTTCAAAATTCTGATTTTCATAATTGGCTCTGAAGCTGCTTTTCAAAGAGCTCATACTGTCTAAAACATTCTTTTTAAATTTTTTTACAGTTTCCTTTTTTATGCTTAGATGAATTTAGAAGAAGCTAGCAGGTGGTAAATAGTTGTTTTCTTGTGTCTTAGGTTTTGTAAATTAGTCTTTTAATTACACGCTCATGTAAATGATTTATTTACATAGATCATTAGTTATAAAATACATAATAAAATGTGTTTTAAAAAATATAAAATAGGATATATTATCATTTCTAAAAAGTAATAAATTGTAGGTGGTTATGAAAATTACTTCACATAATAAAATGAAAAGGGGAATCAAAATAAAATCAGAGAAAACTATTTTTGTTTTAATTTCTCCCTAAAAGTATAAAGAAAAATCGGATTTAGATCACAAGGTAAGTGATTAGAAATTCTTCAACAATATGCTGATAATTGGTACTAGCTACTAGCTAACTCCAGTCTGCTTTAACTTGTTATGTTATGTTAGTATTTGCATATTGTTCACCTCCTAAATTGATACTAAAATATCTTTGGGAAAGGAGAGGTAAGGTAGCCGTATGCAGTACAATATCCAAACCAAGCTGGTCCAGGGTTCTTAAGGTCACAGTGGGTGAGGTCATCTTAAATATTTCCTCAGAGTGATCTATGAGTGTGGCAGGAATGGACAGTTCTCACAAGTCACTTTCTAGTCATATATTAAATAGCCATATATTTAGTTGACTTTAGTATAGAGACCTGAATCTCTATAAAGGATATATATGTGCATATGCATTATATATTCACATATATAAAATTTTTTGGCTTTTTTTGTTGCAAGCTTGAACCATCTTTAATTTCCAAAGCAGTTCATCCTTTTCATTTTGTCAACTTTGCTCATGATATTCACCTTATTTTATTATCAAGAGATGTTTTCATCCCTTTCCTTCAGTAAACTCTTTCAGATGTGTTTGTAAAGCATATTACTGATTTGTAAAAACTGTATCATTTTGATTTTCTAGAATTGAAGTAAAATATTATCTTTAACATTTTTTATTTCCAAAACCTTCTGTTTTGGTAGTAAAAATATTGTGGTGATTTTATCCACAATATTAGTCTGATTGTTGTCATGTGAAAGTGTTTTGCTATTAAATATATAAAACTTATTTTTATTGCAGTTTTTTTTTGTGGTGTTTGACATTCATGCACATTAATAGTTATCTGAATAGTAATTCTCCTCCATTTCTACATCTGTAATGACCCAAAAGGATTTTTCACATCAATGAAATGAAATGGGCTGTGATTGCCTCAGGCAGTAGTTTACCTAATGGGATTTTCATTATACCTTATTTCTTTTAGTGACATTCCCAGGATTCCCGAAAGCTCCCATCCTCCACTGGAATCCAGTGAGTATAAGATTTCTTTGTTATGATACTATATGTATAAGTAAATGGAAGGGTCAATATTTACCATTTTCTTTAGTTATTTGAAAATAATGAATTGGTATTACTATATTAACAATGTTTTCACTGATACTAATGTTTGGCAACTATGTAAATTACTAGAAATCCAAAAAGTTCTACTTTAATATTTTTCTTGTCAGGCATGGTGGCGCACTCCTGTAATCCCACTACTTGGGAAACTTCCCGAGACAGGAAGATCACAGGTTTGAGGCCAGCCAGAGCAATTTAGCAAGGTCCTCAGCAACATAGTGAGACACTGTTTCAAAATAAAATAAAATAGGGCTGGGGGTGTAGCTCAGAAGTATAACAATCCTGGGTTCAATCCCAGTACTGTATGGTTGTGTGCGCGCGTGCACACACACACGATTTTTTTCTTTGACTACACAAAATTCGTTATTGTCATCCTCTTCTGCATTGTAACAGTGAGGACCCCCACAGCTCAGTTACTATAACCAGTAATAGTTCAATTTATTGTACATAAAAACTTATTGTGATACTGGATTATTCTGTTTTATTAGTAAACAGCCAAGTCTATCAGCAGTCTGGTAAACAGATACATTAACAAATAATTGTAATATCACCACAATAGTATTAGATACGATAATGGAAGTCAGTGGATAAAGTAGAGATAAAATTCACTGTGAGGCTAGAGAGTTGAAAGAATTACCTACATGGGAATTAGAGTTACTCAGGATGAGAAAAGATGATATTGTGTGCAAAAACTACAGATAAACAATGAAACTTTTATTAATAACGTGAAAGTCATGCAGACATTTATTTTGCCATGGATTGGCATTAAATCAATACTTAGGCTTGATTCTCCAGGCATTATTACATAACTTATTTACATATGAATATATAATAAAAGATCATTTTAGGAGAAAAAAGTGGTAGTGATTAGAAAGGAGAAAACTTATGAGTAGGATAAACAAGGGCCCAGAGACTAAGTTATCATATAAAAGGCATGGCATCCTGTTTCATACCTGCTAGAAATGGGCCCAGATTGGCTCTGAGCTTTTTGGGGACCAATACAAAGAGGAAAATGGGACTAGCTGTATTATTTATAGCACTGATTGATTAAAAATAAATGGCTTATTAAATATTAGAAGCAAACTGATTACTAGAAGTAGTAATGTTACCATTTTGAGACCTGATTAAAATGATCTTAAAGGTACCTAATAGAAGAGACATAGTATCAACTAATTTTATAGTTCTGTTTCTTATAAGTTTCCTTTGGAAGTTCTAAAATGATGGCATACGGATTAATTTAGATTTAATTTGTGAATATAGAAAAAAGCATGTGGATAACATACTCTTAGGCAAGGTCTGCAAACAGCATTTCTCAGTGAAGCATTTGCTAAGTTTTGAATGGCTGTGTATTCAAGGGTCCACTAGTAGAGTAATTGCATTCTGTAGACATTCTACACTTCTGGATGTGTCAGGGCACTCCCTCACAGTGAAGAGCCAGCCGCCTCCACATGAAATAGGAACAAATCATTTGTGGTGAACTGAGAAGCAGCATTTTCAGAGGCTTAAGATAGTCACTGTAAGATAAACCTCATTTTAAAACAATGATGAAATGTAAAGTTAGCTGTGGCTCATAAATTATATTTCATATGTATTTATTTTAATTTCTTAGTAAGACATTTCATAATAAATGGTCCATTAGCCACAATAATTAACATAAAAGACACCAACTTTATTATCACTAATACATGAAACCTCTACCTACATTTGCATTTATACAAGAGCCTATGCAGTACAATGCCCTATATTTTCAATTTGAAATAAATAATAACATCTTGTTATATCACTTAAAATCTCTTTAAAATAGGAAATTAATCAAAGAAGACAAAATCACTTTCTACAGCTATCCCGTGAAAAGTTGGTTCTATTAATCAATTGTATAGTTATGGTTTTATATAAATAGCAGATACATTAAACATTTTATAAAGCAAAGTTTTATCATACCTCACATTTTAAAATGTTATTTTTTTTTCTCATTTTAGGCTCAAGTTCCTTTGAATCTCAAAAGATGGAAAGGCCTTCAATTTCTGTTATTTCTCCAACAAGTCCTGGAGCTTTAAAAGACGCCCCACAAGTCTTACCAGGGCAACTTTCTGTATGTATATGTTTGTATATATTAGAAATCTTAAGTGTACCTTAAGAAATCTTTGACTTTTCTTGGAGCCTACAAGAAATACATCGTTATGTGGCACCATAATCTACTTCATCAGTTTTTATGCATTTCTCTAACTTTTCTTCTTCATATATTTATGTAGAAATATTTGTTGAATGACTATAATGTGCCAGATGTTCTAAACGATAATTGATAAATGGTCACATAAATAAGTTTAAAATATTAGTTATTTTGGGTATGCTATATAATTGTTTCTAAAGTAACTAACTGTTTACACATAATTGTCTTAAAAACATGGTGGCACTTGCTTGTAATCCCAGTACTTAGGAGGCTGAGACAGGAGGATCACAGGTTCACTGCCAGCCTCAGCAACTTCGTGAGGCCCTCCACAACTGAGACCCTGTTTCAAAATAAAAAAATAAGTCTGGGGATATAGCTCAGAAGTAGAATGCCCCTGGGTTCAGTCCCCAGTACCCCCCCCACACACACAAAATCATGTTCAGTTTACTTAACCACCTTCTGAGTCTGGAGCCTGTGACACTTAAATTTAAAATAATCTTTCAAACATCCTAAGACATTTGGTAAAATGATAGCATTGAGGGCATTCTGAAAAAGCTTCCCTTTCCCCCACTTTTACCTTATTATGTGATCTGGAGAAACCTGGGGTAAAGAAATTATTAACTACTATGAACAAACAGCCACATGTGTTAAGGCAGAAAATGGGACATATATGTAAACAACTAAAAGAAAATCTTGCTTCAAATTATTCTACAAATAGTAGAATCCTGCAGATCCAGATTCTAATCTGCCTCTTACTATGAATAAACAATCCCATATTAAATTAGCTTATTATCATGACTTCTAAATATGTTCCAACATATACCGTTTAACTATACATATTTATACTTACTAATCAGCAGTAAGATAAAAAATAACTTGCAGATTATAGGGAAAAAAACACTGAAGTTAACATTGTTAGCTTAATGTGTCATTACTACTGCCAATGCAAATACTGTACTGATTGCTCAAGTTTGAGTCTTAGGACTTTGACAGCAGTATGTCAGTGTGCTACTTCCCCATGAAATCTGGGTAAATAGAAATATGATTTGGCCTTCATGTAGTTGTTTTCCCCCCTTCTGTTATGAATATTAGCCTTGAGTAGGTTAATCGTAAAATTTAAATGAAAGAAATGCCAGGGTATTAAGTAGAAATGCTAGGTATAAAGTCCACTCACAGTAAATAAGTCTCTTGACCTCTTCCATTCCTCTCTATCTTAATACCAAATATTATTTAAATTACCTATGGCACCAGAAAATGCATTTACCACCCTATAATCAAAACACTTGTAATTATCAAACTTTTGTCTTTAGCATTTAAAAAACAAGAACAATAATTTCAATATTCTCTTCTTCCCTGGGTTAAAAAAGTATTACTAGTTTTACTTCAATAAGATAGGCCTGGCAGCTGTGAGTTATGTTTAAAAATGCTTAAAAAGTTAAGTTCAAAAGGATTATGCTTTCTAATTGGTATTCTTTTCAGAAATAACATCTAAAATTCCATTATAATGCAATTTGAAATGTCTTTTTTAATATAACTTGAATATGTCTATTTTGTAGAAATTATAATACTTCCTGGTTTTTATAAATAGTAATTATTTTCTGCATTGCTCTTAGGTAAAGCTGTGGTATGATAAAGTGGGACACCAGCTGATTGTAAATGTTCTGCAAGCAACAGATCTACCCTCTAGAGTAGATGGACGTCCTAGGAATCCATATGTAAAAATGTATTTTCTTCCAGATAGAAGGTAGGGATAATTTTTTAAAAAATGCTAAAATGTATACTAAAAGGAAAAGGCAGAATTTTCTTTACTTGAGTCTATTTTCTAAGTATCATAGATAATTCTCTGTGACAAAATAAAATTCATTATTCTTGAAAATAAATCCCAAATGCCTTTTATTTGCTTTTTTGCTTATATGTTTTTGGTACTGGGGATTGAGCCCAGAAGCATTCTCTGAGCTACACCTCCATCCCCATTTTATTTTTATTTTGAAACAGGGTCTTGCTAGGTTGATGAGAGTCTCACTACTTGCTGTGACTCTCCTTGAACCTGTGATCCTCCTGTCTCTGCTTCCCAAGTCCTGGGATTACAAGCATGAGCCCGGCTGCCTTTTGTTTATTTGAAGACAATTTCCTAATTTTAAATATGTTTATTAACCTGTTTATACATATATTAGTCTTTGATAGAACCACATCATTTAGAATATATATTTGTGTGTGCCTATAATCATTACTACTTACATTGTAATTAAAATTAGACTTTAATGTTATAATTTTAAAATAGTAAATATATCAATGTTAGTATTACATGTAACTATGGTAGATGGCCAATTACACACAACTGCAGTAGATGGC
This sequence comes from Graphiurus murinus, assembly GCA_004027655.1. Classification (NCBI taxonomy): domain Eukaryota; kingdom Metazoa; phylum Chordata; class Mammalia; order Rodentia; family Gliridae; genus Graphiurus; species Graphiurus murinus. The sequence continues at coordinate 52,583 of PVLC010001959.1, forward strand.
AGCATATCCTTGTGTTTGCTTGTTCATTTACAAAACATCCTTATTTTTCAGTGATAAAAGTAAAAGGAGAACCAAAACAGTAAAGAAAGTACTAGAACCAAAATGGAATCAAACGTTTGTATATTCGCATGTACATCGTAGAGATTTTAGAGAGCGAATGTTAGAGATAACTGTATGGGATCAACCAAGAGTGCAAGAAGAAGAAAGTGAATTTCTTGGAGAGGTGATGTATATTGTACAGATTCAAGTCAAATGCTTTATAATCGGGTTTTTTTTTTACATGTATTAATTATGAGACTGTTACATTGTGTTTTAGTGAAGGTGCATAATTTAATGTGAGAACTGCCCTTTCAGATCCTTATAGAATTGGAGACAGCACTTTTAGATGATGAGCCACATTGGTATAAACTTCAGACTCACGATGAATCTTCACTACCTCTGCCTCAGCCATCACCTTTCATGCCAAGGCGACACATTCATGGCGAAAGCTCTAGCAAAAAGCTACAAAGTAGGTCAAGGTCTCTTTAGTTACCAGAAAGTAATTACCATATAATGATATAATTAGAGATTAATGTTCAAGATATTTTTTCAAACATTTTATTAGAGATCAATCTATTTGAAAGTTATTCATCTATATAAAGAGACTGGGAAAAACTATTTTCTACATGTTTACAATAAAATATTATATAGAGCTTAGTAGAATAATTTCAAGGCTGAAAGCCAAAATGCTGTGAATGGTAATTCTTGAGCAGCATGGATTGAGTTGCTAGTTGTTTGACTGATGGAATAATTTTTGTCATTATTAATGGGTTGCTGCATGTAAAGTCTTAATAACTTTATAGTCCATGGTTATCTTTAATTAATTATTCAGAAGAAATGTCTTTTTCAAAATGTGGGAAAGTAAGTTTATTGTTATTCTATTGGTGATTAGGAAAAATTATTTTTCTGTAGATACCTAGTGAGTTTTGAATGATGAGTAAATCTCTGATTTAATGACTGAAACTTAGAAACCTTATTTTAGTAATTGGAACCAAATTGTTTTTTCATATAATTTAATGTTTCATGTTAGTGCTTGCCTGATCAATCATTTCCCCCCAAATGAATGCTTAATTCGATGTAATGGCTAATTCTAGAAGCTAAACTTAAATATTTTCTTGTGAGTCCTGATTCCCTTTCAGCATTATGAGTGCAAGAGAGCTCCAGCCACAGGGAGGCTCTTCAGCCTCTCCTCTCAGCCTCATCTTCCCTGAACTGTGGAGGAAGGTGTTTAGTTATGTGGAAAACAGTGTATACACATTGCTATAGGCTATTAGCACAGTATTTTAATTAAAGAAAAACCTGAAAAGTCAAAACCTTATTCTGTAAAGTTCCTTTGCTGTTTATATGTCTTTAGTATAATGTTGCAAGGAAGAAATTCTGAGAAAATATTGTCCTTAGGGAATAAGTATTTAGTTCTTTAAAAGGCAACTCTGTTTTTACACTATCTTACTCTCATTCAGAAGTATTTAGTAGCAATGTCATTAGCTTTTCTTAAAAATCATGTCCTTTACATGTCATAAACCAATCAGACACAGAGGTATCTGTTTGCCTTACCGTTGTGCAGGATCTCAGCGAATCAGTGATAGTGACATCTCAGATTATGAGGTTGATGATGGTATTGGAGTGGTTCCACCAGGTGCGTGGGTGAAGAGCATGGCTCTGCTTCACTGTGCTTCTTTGCTTGTTGTCACTGTCCACTCCCAGACTTCTTCAGGACACTGAACTGGAGATCTGCAGCACAGAAAAAAAATTATATTATTCCATGGTGACTTGCATTTCAAATTGTTCAGAAAGTTTAAAATGGACCAGTATTTATTAATAAGAATCCCTATTTACTTAATTTAGTCAGGTTCTTCCTTAAAAGAATGACTAGTTAGGTGTGTTAAAGCATCATTTCACAATGCTCTGAGCATAAGTGAAACTATGGATTTCCTTTTGAAAGTATATAATTAATTTTCTTACATAAAATTCCATTCTTCTCCTTCACATTGCCTATCTGTGATTTTTCCTTCCTCTATTTCTGAAAATACTGTAGCCTTCCATGGAATATGCTGAGAGAGGTGCATGGCAGGGCTTAAAATTGCATGTGGCATGGCTGTAACTTTAATGCTTCTGTGATGTGTTCACTACTGATTTTACCCTAGAGTATGTGTGTATGTTTTCAGTAAGAAAATGCTTTAGAAAGATTTGATATTCATGTGAAGTCAGCATCTTTTTGTCATTGTACAGATTGGTAAAAAATTATGTCACATTGTGCAGTTCAAATTTCTATTTCCCCTCTGACATTTGTCAGAAAAGTGTGTAAAATCAAGTAGTACTGGCTTTCTTGGCACTAACTCTGTACTATCTCCTCAATTTACTAGTAAAAGGGAAGTAAATATTCAAATAAGAAGAAAATCCTGGGATATGTAAATATGAATTATTAATGGATCCTTTTAGAAAAATATTGTCAAACGCCCCCTCAGTTTGTGTAATTTCTCAGATAGGCATTCCCTTAGTTTGAGGGCAGTGATTTTGCTAAAATTGATTCTACACTAGTAACTAAGTTCACAATTTGGAGAGATCCACACAAACTGATTATACACATGAGAAAATTATGGAGAATTTTCTAAAACCAGGTTTCATTTGCTTTCTACAATCAGAGAAAATATAGTATTTAATACTGCATAAAAGTAGCAAATAATGTGAAAAGAATATATCTATATACATCTACATACTTACATATTACTCTTTGATATCAAAGTATTAGTGGTTGCTTTGAAAAATGGATAACATTTTCTGTTTTCTTTCTGTTTATATTTCTTAAAGGACCATAGAAATTATACATAGTCTGGGCAGAACCTTTCACTTTGGCTTTCAAATGTATCCTCATGCATTAATAAGTAGGATCATGCAATTCATTTGTATTTTCAGATATACTCCTTAGCCAATGTATGGATATATGGTAGTTTCTGAAGATAAATGTGGCAAATATAGTATCGTAAGTCACAGTAATATACATGTTAAATAGAGGAATTATGAGGCATTGGTATAATGGGCAAGAAGTTAAAATAAGCCAGGCGTGTGGTGCACACTTTTAAACCCAGTACTTGGGAGGCTGAAACAGGAGGATCACAGGTTTGCAGCTAGCCCCAGCTAGTTAGTGAGGCCCTCCAAAACTTGGACCCTGTTTCCAAATAAAGAATAAAAAATAGGGATGGGTGTGTAACTCAGAAGTAGAATGCCTCTGGGTTCAATCTCCAAGTACCACAAAAAAAAAAAAAAAAAAAAAATTGATATGAGGGGGTAAGGTAAACAACACAATGAATTTCCTTTATACTTTTAAGAGTCAATTTGTATTTGTTTCTATATTTCCTAGTGTCCACTATGAAGATAAAATTTATGGAAATGTCGATACATCGCAGTACTATCGAATTTAACTTTGTGAAATATTTAAAGACGGTTATCCTAATTTAAAGTTGGTCATATGATGATGCAGTCACAGCAGATAAACTGCTGAGGAATTATTAGTCTGCCTTTAGAAATGATGTTTTATGGTATATTTAAAAAATGATGTGAGCCTACCATGGTGGCACACGTTTGTAATCCCTTGGGAGGCTGAGACAGGAAGATCACAGGTTCTAGGCCAACCTCAGCAACTCAGTGAGGCTCTGCTTCAAAATAAAGAATAAAATAGGGCTCGGGGTGTAGTCAGAGGTAGAATGCCCCTGGGTTCAGTCCCCCAGTACCACAAGTAATAATAATCATAATACTGTGGGAGTTATCAAGTAAAATATGAACAATAGCTTGAGTTGTCCAACTAATGTTTTCATGATTCCCATACATTTTATGTTGTTGTAAATATAACTTTTTTTCTTTCACATGTTATTTTTAAATGTCCTTGCATTAGTAGAAAAAAGTGACCCTTGTGAAAAAATTTTAAATTCTAATCAGTTATTATGGATTTGAGATTACTGTTTTATCCTAACCAAATCAGAAATGATATAAACCTTTTTACTTCATGGAGAAAAATGACCATTATAATTTTTTTAAATTACAATTATATTAATTGTGGTACTTTATGTTAATAATTACCAAATTATAGAAAGTTTCAGATCTGTAGGGTAGACTCGACATGTTAGCAGTGCTAGTTTTCTCTGCATTGTTGCCATGGTCATCTCCACTCATACAAAACTTATATTTAAAAATTGCCTTAGTATCTGTGGTTTACAAAATTCATAATCAGTATTTTTTAATATTGAAGATCTATTATTTGTGAATTATAGTTGGTATGGTGTTATTTTCATTTCTAAATTAAAGCCAATATGACATTTTCATTTTCTTATTAGTGAGGCCATCTGTGATCCAACTAAAATAATTTACCCTATAGAAGAAAATCTCAAATAATTTATTTAAATCAAAATAAATTTCTAAGCATTAACTTGTATGTTAACTATAGTTCACTGTCAGTTGCTTGATTTATGTTGCTGAAAAGTTACTAACTCATTCATCCTTTAAGTTAAAATAGTATCCCACCTCATCACAATGTCTCAGGAATCAGTGTCATGTTCATATTCAGTATCTCCATGGTAGCTTTGAGCTAAACAGCAACTTGTCCTTATGCATGTATATGTTACACCCTGTATATGTATACTTAATGCTTTTAAGATAAGGCTAATAGTACTGATTGCATGGCATTTAATAGTAATAGATTGGTGAATGATCTAATATAATTTAACTTCATATTTATGTTTGCATTATATAACAATACTTTTTTCTTCTTCTCATATATACTCTTGCCAGTGGGTTATCGGTCTGGTGCTAGAGAAGGTAAATCAACAACATTAACTGTGCCAGAGCAGCAAAGAACAACTCATCACCGCTCACGCTCAGTGTCTCCTCACCGCGGCGATGATCAGGGAAGGCCGCGTTCTCGTTTACCAAATGTGCCATTACAGAGGTAGGCCTCAAAATGGCCTCAGTGTCTCTCACAGTACTCTTTTGCTCTAATGCAATGTAAATTGCCACAAGACTCTAACTGAAATGAAATAATGGTTTGGCCAGTCATATTATTTTTTTTTTCAGAATCATCTGTAGGCAAAGTTTTATTCTTTACCCAACCTAAGCAACAGTCTGTTATTTAATCCTGAGAAGTTCTCCAGAAAGTGGGAGAAGTTTGTGTCCAAAGCATAACTTTTGAGTAACTGTCTTATACTGTGTCTGTGAATTTTCTCTCCTGTTAGGATAAATTGTACAGTAATGAATCAGAGCTGTGGATTGAAGTGACAGAAAGGGTAAAGTTAAGAGGCAGAATGTATTTTTAAGGTTCTTATTAGTATCTGTTTGAAGCACTTTAAAGGCTTGGAGAAGTAAATAAAACATATAATATAGTCCTTTATTTCAGCTTACCCTGAAATAGACTTCTGCAGTTGTAATTATCCAGATGTCCCCTTGGGATGCAGATGCAAGAGAAGGTTGGAGAGGTGCAGCACAGGCAGAGCACAGAGGGTGGATACTCTGAAGGCATTGATTAAACTAGGTTTTTGATGTGATGCCAACACATTTTAAGCCATTCCATTTGTTCACCAGTTAGTGTCAATGACTTCCTTGTGATCTGTCTACCTCTTTGAGGAAGATGATACACTTTGGCACATGACTTTTTGTAATCCTTTTAGGAGCTTAGATGAAATTCATCCAACAAGAAGGTCACGTTCTCCAACCAGACACCATGATGCCTCCCGAAGTCCAATTGATCACAGATCCAGAGATGTGGATAGTCAGTATTTATCAGAACAAGACAGGTACTTGTCCTAATTATGATCTGAACATTAAGTTTTCTTTGCTCTGTTTTAATATACACAAATATTGTGACATAGCACATTAAAGAGTAAAAGTATTTCATCACTAGAAACCAAACTTCTCTCAAGGAACAACCATTAAGTTATTCTAATAGAAATGCAACACTAGGAAGTATTTGGCCAAAATTATATCGTTGTAATAAATATAATTTTCTTTTTTTTTTTTCAGAATTACACTTTACGCTTAGCCAGTTGTAAAGGCACAGTTTGTTGTTGACTTAGATACTGACCTAAATTTTAGAAGGGAACCTACATGAGCAATTTTCAAATATGTATCTTTCTTTGGATTACAGTATTTGGGATGTTACTTTTGTAAATATAAAAATCATGTTATCTTTGTAATTAAAAACACTTTGGATATGGGTCATCTGAAAGACAGTGAATACTGCAGAGTGTTGGTGGGACCTTCAATAATAATGTTTTTGTCACATACCTCTATTTTTATAAAACATTTTCCATAAATGTCTGTAAAATACAAAATATTGAGATGGATTCTTTTGTATAAGGATATGTACTTTAGTTCTGCACTTATTTATGTGCACATATTTCATGGAAACTTTTATTAGAAGTCTACATTATGAATCTGTTGCTCTACTTGCCCACAGACTTTCTTCTTAGAGTAACCATATGCTTGTACTATTAGCCTGACCTGACCACAAGCTCAGGGTCTGACTTGAAGTTTTATAACACCCATCTTATTAAATACTCTCTTTGGGTTTTTCAAAGTGGTGAACCTCAGTGATGAGCAGGGAAGTGATAGTGGTGCTGACCTATCAAATTGTCACCCTACTGTGGGATATGAGGCTGTGAACCTTATGGGGGGAATCACTGTGGGTACTGGGAGCAGGGAATGCACATCGCTCTGAAGAATAAGATTCCAGACTTGCTCAGCGTGAGCTGACTGCATGAACTCTGTCTGGTCAACAGTGACCTGGGCCTCCATGAATTTTAGTGAGGAGGGAAAACAAAGAGCTACTTGATCAAGGCAATCAATATTGTGAGCCTAATTTGGATATAGAAAAAGTATCCATTTCAAAAGGAAAAATCCCAACCAAATACATTCCTAGTGAGTTAAAAAAAAATAATATGATATTGTATTTTCAGTGGCTAAGAAAATGATCATATTTTAATCATAAATTGCTAAAAAGGAAAAACTCTTCTAGGGTTCCCAGAAGGCCAGGATTTTTTTTTTAAATATTCAAATGTCATGTCTACACTTGGAAATACATCCCTTTTTCTTCTGTGGGAGAGTTTATTTTCATTTTGCTTTTATATTCTGTGAAATCATTTTGAGATACAATAGCAAATCAGCAACAGCTAGGATTTTGACCACAATGTTTGTACTTTATTGTTTAAATTTTTTAAATGCTGTCATGTTTCTTTTTGTTTAACCTCTCCAGCAAATACGCTAGTGCAGACAATCTGGTTTCTTCCCTTTTCATGTTTTCATTGGCATACCATTGGCATAACCCATGTCATTTAATGCCTCATAAATTATCTGTTTCACTCACCACCCATCCTGTCTGTGCAGTGAGCTTCTTATGCTGCCCAGAGCAAAACGAGGACGAAGTGCAGAATGCCTACATACTACCAGGTAAATACAGGGATTTGTTACTGGTGCCTGTGTGTGATGATGCTTTCCATTCTACTATTTCCATCTCTCCCTTAGTACTAGTATTTAAAATAGGTACAACAAATTGCCCAAGTATTCAAAACTTGTTTGTTTTATATGGTAGTTATGAAAATTTCCAAATATCTTTCAATTCAAATCCTGACAGACAACTTTGCTATCTGTATATTCAAAAATCCAGAGACCTTTGAGCCTCTATGGAACTGTTTTCATGTTCATAAAACTAAAGAAGTAGTCGTTTCTGCAGATAAAATTCTCTATGCTCACTGTGAGCACCCCCCACACACACACACACACATGCACACAAATACCTGTCTAGTCACAAGAGTTCTGATCTTTTGTGCATGGCAGAGTTATTGTTTTCATAATTGTAATTTTGTTCTGTTTTGCCTTTTTATTTCCTTTTGGAATTTACTGTTGTTCGTATTTCTGAATTTACTATTGTTTGTATTCCCTTTTATTATAGTCCTTACCAGTTCATTTTCAATGGCTGAGCTTCAATTTCCTTCTTAATAAGTGAGGATGTTTGACCTGTTCATTCTTAACTCCCCTTACCACCCCTGCCTATTCAGAAATGCTGCAATAGAACTTTCCCATAAATGCATGCAACAATATGATACCTATATATAAATTAGGAGAAAATGATTATAATATTTGTTTCTAAATTAGAGCTTAAAATTCATTGCTTTATCTTAGTTTCATTATAACTTGAACTTCACATCCAGAAAAAAAAAAATTCTTACATATTACTCATAGAATAATGTCAATTTGAAGTCAGTAGAAGAGCAGGAAGTAATAAGTCAATGAACCAAACCAACACATGCAAAACAAACAAGCAAAAAACAACAAACACCATCACTTCAAAAAAAAAAAAAAAAAACTCTTCAAATACTTTAGCCAATAAAAATAAGAGAAAAGAGAAGGGAAGAATATAACTGATGCTTTAGGATGCAAAGACAAAAGTAAGATTTATTGTGTTTTTGTGGAAAATGTGGGTCTGCTCAATAATGCAGACATCTCTGGACTACTAAAATTTTTTTTAACTTTTCACATGTCTAAAATTATTCTACGTATAACTACTGCCTGTTTATTTGGAGTTCCACAGGAAAAAAAAATGAGGAAATATAGATTAAGCCCTGTAACTAATACTGCTACAAAAATAATAGGAAGTGAAAGTAGAACCAACCAAATATATAGATCCAAAACACGTCACTAATATTTTCTCTTGCTCCCTTCTTTTTTTTTTTGTACAGCAATAATTATCTCAATTAACTGATTCCTCAACAACCATTAATTGTTACTATAATTGTAATCACTATCATTTTATTTCTGCATTTTCAAAAACTTCCCTTTCATTCTCAAGTGTGTAATGTTAAAAGTATGGAGGTAGCCTCAGCTACCTAGTGAGGCACTCCGCAACTTAGTGAGACTCGGTTTCAAAATAAAGAATAAAAAATAGGGCTGGGGTTATAGCTCGGAGGTAGAATGCCCCAGAGTTCAATCCCCAGTACCGCAAAAAAAAAAAAAAAAAAAAGTATGGAGATAAAGAAAACATGAGTTCAGATGTATGTACCTGTCTGTCTATATAATCTATTCTGTGTTTGTATTCATGTATTTGTAAAATCATTTTACCTATATTTGAATAAAATATATATGAGATGTATTCATCAATAACTATAGCTTTTTATGGATATATCTTAACATAGATCAATTTCATATAAATTATAGAAATATATTATTAATATAACTTTTAATGACTGAATCTTAACAAATGCTTTCAAAATACATCATCATGTTCAATTAGGATTTTAAAAATAAAATCTGAAGATTTACCAACCTCCAGTAAACATAAGGAAAATAAAATTTATTCAGTACCAAGCAAGATTTAAGTATCTAATGTAGTTTATTTCAATATTCTGATAGTAACTATAAGATACAAATATTGCTATCCTCATTTTACAAATTGCCAAACAAGAATTCAAAATCAGATTTATATGATGTTTTTCAATTAATTAGTTGTTTTAAGAATTGGTTCTTTGAGATGTCCCACCAATAAAAGACTGTGAGTCAAGTATATTTTAGAAACTTTACAAACTAAAGTCTGTCCCTGGAGATTTAATGTGCATAGCATATTAAAATCATATACTAAAGAAGTCTGTCTTACATTACTTAGTTCATTTTCACTACATTATTTATCATTAAATACTTTTTCCACAAAACATGTCCTCAGAAGGTACTGGTGTATAGAGAATGCTATAGCTGCCTTATGTTTTAGATAATTTACACATAATATCTTATTTAATCCTCACAGCACATCTGTTAAATACAGTTTCCGCCATTGTGTAGATATAGAAATGAGCTCAGGGTCTTGACCTCAGTTTTCCAGGTCACTGCCAATAAGAAGCAAAGCCAAGGAAGGTATTTGTGCTCATGTTTTTATGAAAACATAGACAGTCAAATTATACATTTCATGTTATTCTCCATCCCATTTTGATCTCTATTTAGAATGTTCCTGAGAAAAACTCGCTTTCGAAGCAGTTGTTTAGAAAAATGTTATAGCAAACTGTTAGTGAAGATACTTGCCCAAGATCAGGGTTGAAAAGGAGACTCTGAAAAGCAGGCCAAATCTTTAGTTTCATTTAACTTTCCCTCAATGTGTGCTTGAAAATGGTACACTAGTATATCTTAAAATGGAAGCTTTGAGGGATTTCCTTTGATTTGACCATTTGCATAACCACGATTAAATCAGCAGAGTGTTTGACACTTAGTATGTCCTTGGTAAATGTTTATTCCTTTCTCTATCATATTGTAAGATAAACTAAACTGGATGATGGTTTCTCATAATGAACAATTAACTTTGTAGAAGATTATTAAGTTATTTTCCCTTCATGGCATACACAGTTCAGAAGCCCTCATAGATTTTTAAATAAATTCAAGCAAAGTCAGGCCTTGTTTCTGCCATATTATGCCAACTCAGAATTCATATTTTCATTTCTATTGAATGCCTATGTCACCTAATTTCCAGTGGTAAATTTTACCCAGGATTTGACTTGGGTCCAGAAACTGACAAACAGGAACTTCTTCAGCAATCACTTCTTAGGGACTTCTGCTTTTTCCTTTATCATAATTCATTTCTATGACTAGCCTTTTTCCTGCAATGCCAGTCAATTCTTCACTTGGTGTTAGGACATTAACTTCCTTTAGTCATATTTCAGCTCCCATTTTACATGAATTATTTTATTTGTACTTTTAGCTATATGTTTTCTTACTGCCATAAAGGAAGCATATATTGAATCAGGGACTAAATAGTAAATTTAACATTGGTTAATAATAATTCATAAAATTTGGTCAGCAGATTTTATTAACTAAAGCAGTTAAATTATAATGTTGAATCTTATGAAGTCAGGAATCTATGATTTCACATTTTATTAATTATAACCTTGCCTTCAAATAATTATTGTTATTCTTCAGGGGCAAAACAAAAACAAAGATCCATCTCCCTAGCTTTATAGAATTCGTTCTGTCTTAATGTTCTAGTAAAATTTGCTTCATGTATATTTCTCTATTTCCTGCGTGTTTGTGTTGGCACCTTCCAGACAACTTGTTAGACACTATAAAACATTACCTCCCAAGATGCCTTTATTACAGAACAGCTCTCACTGGAATATCTACAGGTAAGAGCCATAGCAGTGAGCCCTAGTTATAAACTAATTCCTAATCTCTGGCTTACAAAAAATAGAAAATGCATATTCTTATAAAACATTAACATATTCCTTTGAAATTAATTATACAGTGAAAACATTAAATTAATGAGAACTAAAATTCTTTTACTCTAAAAATTAAATTGTAGTATAATTTCTCTAAAATCTATTGGCTCAAATGTCAGAATCATAGTTTTCTTTGTCATTTATTTGTTGTTTTGTTTGTTGGTTTTAATTATGTTAATTAATTTCATTTTATCTTATTTTATTTGTGTATAATTTTTTGTGAAGTTCAATTCTGCCTGCACATACTAAGACCGAATCAGTGACTAGACAGGACATTCCCCATCATCATGAATGCTTTCACTCAAGAGTATTGAGATTTACTGATGAAATACTGGTTAGGTAAGAACATCCGGAAGTGATACTGTCCACTTCCCTTGTCCAGTGTCCTGAACCCAAAGAATTGAGCTGTAAACTTATTTCTCCTCCGATGTCCTTCATTTTGTTTTGGTGTGGCATCTGTTTTTGGTAATGAAATTTTAGACATTTTTGTTTGTTTGTTTCAGTGCTTCCTGTATCCAGTTTTTTCATAAGTAGGTGTGATTTAGTGTCATATTTCAGTCTGAGATCCTTTTTAAAAATTATGCAAATCAATTTAAGCATAATCTTTGTTTAGTTGCATTTTCTAAACAAAATCTTGCACTGCCATCCCGTCAGCTCTCTCACACCCTTATGAACTGAATCACAGTGATTCTACATTTTATGTAACGAGGACATTATTTTATGCTTTACTCTCTAACATGGTCTTCCTTTCTTTGTTTTCTCTGTCTTTCTCTTCTACCACTGGATGCAATGCACTGGCACTAGTGAACTGCAGCCCTCCCTTGACAGGGCTAGGAGTGCTAGTACCAACTGCTTGAGACCAGATACTAGTTTGCATTCACCAGAACGAGAAAGGTATAAAATAAAGACTTTCTTAATTTTTTATCATTTGTACTGGTGATTTTTTCCCCACTCACTTTGTTTTGTTTCATGTGAGTCTCGCAGGTTTATTCACTCATGTTCACTTTGCTAATTGTCTACATTTCCTGGCCCTTATTATACATGTCTGTATAGAGATATGCGTATGTGGATACATCCACGAGTGCACATACACATATTTCTATGAATGTTGTTGAAAGTAGTGTGATGTAATTTGTGATTGCTTCCAGCTGCTGCTTCCCCCCCTTTGTTGCTGTTCAATCCTTTTATTTACACACTACTCAGGGAGCCTTCAGTATGCTGATAATATTCTAAGGTCCAGCAAGGTATCCAAAGCGAGATCACTTGCCTAATTGTCTATTCCCACTAAGTGCTATGTGCATATATGTTACTATCACTCCGAACCTCATCATGATACAAAATTACAGGGCACCAATAACAGTATATTTAAAAAGTGGTATTTAAAGGTTTGACAGAAATTTTCCATATACCTAAAATAGAAATTCTATTAAGATAATATGTCCCTTATGCATTTAGATTCATTTTTATAGTCTGCTCTTTTATACAGAACATATTTTGCATTAAGTTATATTTAGACAGCACAAGTGTATGTTAGAGATTTCCTGATGCCTTACAAAATAATAACATATTACATAGATGCTTAAAACTTTTGACTGATTAAAAATCTGGTTTAAATTCAGATGTACCCAATGATTATGTGTTACATTGTCTTAATTTTAAGCATCTCACTTTTCCATTGTGATGGAATTTTCTATTCCAGTAAATTTATTTATAATTGCTAGTCTTGATTATAATTGCCATAATTTTTAGTTTGAAGTTATTCAGAGGACATTTGCATAGTACAGCTTTACAAATTCTGAAGAAAAATATTTAGTGTTACTAATGAAACCCACTTATTCTTCAGAGGGTGCTTATGTTTTTTTCTTAGTAATTTTTCTAGTTGATGAGATATGTATTTCTGGAATTGAACAATAGGTATAAGTATTTACACCTATTTTATAGTAATATCTTAAGAGTGTACTTAAAACCTAATTTTTAATTTAGTATTATTTGTATGTGTAAAGTTTAAAAATAGAAAAATGAAGTTAATTTATATTTTATATTCCTTTATATTGTAATAGAAATTTTAGTTCACATGACTATAGATTATTCTCAAATAACAGTTGAAATAGTTTTATTATTTTCTTTTGTCACATATTGCCCCCAAAATTACAAGGGTAGTAGCAAGAAATTATTAAACATTTTTCTATATTGTTATTTATATGTTTCTGATTGGCATTAAAACATGGATAGAATTGCTCAAGTGGTTTAAACCTTGTGACTCTAACACCATCCTAACATTTTTAAAATAATCTAGATCAGTGTTATCTGATAGAAACATAATTTAAGCCAATGTGCATTTTTTAAATTTTCTGGCATCTAGCTGGGCGTGGTGGCACACGCTTGTAATCCCAGCATTTGGGAGGCTGAGACCAGAGGATCCGGGTTCGCGGCCAGCCTCAGCCACCTAGTGAGGTACTCCACAACTTAGTGAGACCCTGTTTCAAAATAAAGAATAAAAAATAGGGCTAGGGGTATATCTTGGAAGTAGAATGCCCCTGAGTTCAATCCCAGTACAGAAAAAAAAAAAAAATTCTGGCGGCTGTATTGAATAGGTGAAGTTAATTTAATACTTTAATCCAACATTTAATATATGTCATTTAACATATCATTAAGATAAAAGGCATTAGTGAGATATTTTGCATTCTTTTTTTGTAGTAAGTCATACATACTAAGTTTATTTTATATTTTTAGCACATCCTATTTTGGACTGACTGCATTTTTAGGTTGGCTGTATTGAACAGCAAAGGTCTGTTTATGACAAAGTGTAACTAATATATGTCCCCTCATTGAAGCCGCAGAGCTCACGGAATCTATGTGTTGGTGAATATAATCTCTCAAATAATATTCTTAAAATATGTCGACCTGTAGATAAGTAAGCTCACCACAATTATTGCACAGGTTGACAAGAAGTCCCAGTGAGTATACTTACCTTTAATATAAGAAGAAAAATGGATTGGAAAACCTACAGTCACCCTATATATTGAATAAAAAGATATTTTCCATCAAAAAAATTTAAGAACAGAATTGGTATTATTAATTATTTTAACTAATTGAGGTCATTTCCTTGCCAGTAAGAAAATAAAGTAAGATAAAATTTCATGAATTAAATAACATAAGTTGTAAATGCTTATTAGCTTGAGAGCAGGGACTACAAATAATCCTGTGCACACATCTATGAGCAGCTTTGAAGTAGAGTATAACCGTATCAAAAGTGGTAAAGTCCCAGGGAAGATATGCAGAGGGTAGGAAGAGAGGCCTACAGGTCCTTTCAGCTGCTTGATCTCTCTGATTGACCACAAGGCTTATTATATTTATAAATATAGATGGTAGATAAAATGTCAAATCATTCCAAAATTTGATTTCATGTAGTTAATATTATTTCAACATCCTTATGGAATACTAAGTGTTAAGGTCCAATGATTTGATGATTGACTCACTTTGATTAACATTTATTTACATGTTGTTATATCAACTTAATGCCATTTTCTGAAGTATTGTTACTAACTTTTAAAACAACTAAGTTTCATGTTAACCCAAAGGGTAAAGTTGTCAAAACGAACTCAATACCCAACACCACACTTTATTGATCATTGGAAAAACAAAGGAGCAGCATTCTTTTCTGAAAGGAGCTGGAAACCATCAGACCCACCTGTTCTCCCTTCTGGGTGTTTTGGCTCAGGTTATTAGAGGAATTTTGAGTCACGCATGTAGAAACATGGTTTGGAAAGAAGGGTATTTCAATTTCGGAGTTCTTCCATTTTATATTTTGTGGGTTGCATAAATATAAAAAAAACACTTAAAGATGTCCACGATTCACTGAATTACCCCAATTCAGTCATGCCTAATAATGCAAGAAATGTGGGGTTAGTTTATAAGGAGAGATAATTGCTCAGATTATCTCTCCTAACAGAGAGATTATCTTCCTCTCCTTGGGAGCACTTCTGCTCCTGCTTTGAAATTGGTGAGTCAATAAATCCTCAGTTTCTCCAAAGCAGATCTCTTGCCGTAAGTATAGCCTTTCTCCAGTGCCCATGGCATTCCTGCATCAGTTAACTTTCTTATAAACTCTACTAATAGTCTTCATTGTTTTATATCTTAAGTTTTCTTCCCATTAACATTTTAAAAAGCCAGGCATGGTGGTGCATGCCTCTAATCCCAGTACTTGGGAGGCTGAGACAAGAGGATCGCAGGTTCAAGGCCAGCCTCAGCAATTTAGCAAGACTCTCAGCATCTTAGGGAGACACTGTTTCAGAATAAAAATAAAAAGGGTTGGAGGTATGCTTGGAGGTACAGTGCTTCTGGATTCAATCCACAGTACCCAAACCAACAACAATAAAAAAAAACAACAAAAATAAAATTTAAACCCTTTAAATAATTTTGGTTTGTGTATGTGTATTACATTTCAAATAATTTAGCCCTCTGGTGTAATATGTCAAATTTGCTGTGTTGCAGTTATATCAAACTTGTTAAAATAAATTAAGTTTGAATATTTATTCATTATTTTTAGTTGTTTTAAAGATTATTTTATTTAAGATGCTATTTTAAGAGAGCATATAGTTTAGTTCAAAATTACAATTTTAAAAGCAAAGCACTGAGACTTGATACCTGGAGTTTCCTTTGAGTGGTAACATAATTTTAATTGTATACAGTATACTCATTCTTCTCATCATGTAGTCTTCAGTCTCCTCTAAGAAAATGAAAAATCTTTAAAGAATTCTATTCATTCTTCAAAAATGCAGATCAAATACTACATCTTTTGTAATATCTTTTGTAAGACCTTTTTAATACACTTACCCCACTTCCCTTTCTTTTGCCATTTAGAATTCTTTACTTTTTTTTCTGGGTTCCACATAATTTTATACATTGTATTAAACACATTTGATTTTACTTAGTATTATGTTTGTTTCTTCTACTGTCATAAATCTGTAGAGGACAGGGATTGTATCATATTTGTATTTATTAACTCTAATGACAGCATTATTGTTTTACTTAGTAGAAGTTAAATTTTGCTACATCAGGGACTTAAGCACCCCCAAATTTCCACTCCCAAATGTGGATCTAAATGTGAGCTAGACCCAGGATAAGAAAGATGCTGGATATTATTATCACTATAAGTACAATAAACAAGTTCAGAATCTGTGGATTTCAGTCTGAGATCTAGTTAATAACTAACCCCAGAATTAGCCTATTCACTAAACCCCAAGATGCTTCTACTACAAGGTCAAGTCTCCCATCTCATGGCTGCTTACCAGTTCGTGTGTCTGCCATGGTG
Source organism: Graphiurus murinus (assembly GCA_004027655.1). Classification (NCBI taxonomy): domain Eukaryota; kingdom Metazoa; phylum Chordata; class Mammalia; order Rodentia; family Gliridae; genus Graphiurus; species Graphiurus murinus. Next base: position 69,170 of record PVLC010001959.1, read on the forward strand.
TTTGCTTTTTGTAGGCAACTTGATTTGGGAAGAGAAATCCAGAAAAAGCTAAAGTCACCTGTGCCTGATTCTTTAACATAAAGTCACCTATTATATGTCACTCCTACTATCTTGTGCTACAGTGAAGGAAAGGGTTACTGATTTCCATTCACATGGAAACATAGGCCAAAGGGAAAGGAAATTCCTAACTAAAAATCAACTATAAATTGAATTAAAATAAAAACTACAAGCCAGGCGTGATGGTGCGCATTTGTAATCCCAGTACTATGGAGGCTGACTCAGGAGGATCACAGGTTCAAGTCCAGCCTCAGGAACTTAGCAAGGCCTCAGAAACCTAGCAAAACCCTGTTTCAAGATAAAAAATGAAGTAGGACTGGCATATAGTCAGAAGTAGAGAACCCCTAGGTTCAATCCCTAGTCCCTCCCCCCCAAAAAAATTACAAACCATGTTTCAATGTACAAGAATCTATATTAACTAACATAAGTGCAATTTGGTTTAAAACAATACTGAGGGAAATGTTTTTGAAGGACTAATATGAATAATGGGAATACGCAATAAAAATACATATGTCAGCTGGGCGCGGTGGCACATACTTATAATCCCAGTATTTGAGAGGCTGAGACAGGAGAATCATGGGTTTGTGGCCAGCCTCAGATACTTAGGCCCTCATCAACCTAGTGAGACCCTGTTTTAAAATAAAGAATAAAAAAGAGGATTGGGAGTGTAGCTTGAAGGTATAATGCACTGGGTTCAATCCCTAGTACCAGAGGGAAAAAAAAGTATGTGCTTATCAGTTATATCATTTGCTTTTGGCTTCTACTATAATGCCTCATAAATATTTTTGATTCAGGCTATTTATGGAATGAATGCTTTCCATATAGTTTCCCTTTCAGATAATTAAACTATTAGCCATAACTGCTAAGAGAGATGCATCAATATAAGATATGTATATATATATATATATATATATATAAATAGATAGATGCAAACGTACATTACATATTTAAACACATATATAGTTTTTAAAGGTTTATCAGTGGCAGAGAGGAAAGCCTCAATTTAACCATCACTTTCTTACTGAGGCCTATGGACTCCAATTCCTTTATATCTCGTCTGTAAATCCCTTTGTGTATCATCACTGTTAATTTCCTACTTGTGGTTCTCATTATTTCTTTCCTGGATTACCACAAAGCCTAGATTCTTCTCTACTTATTATCTACTGACATATTTAGAAATATTTATTCAACAAATATATGTTCCCATATCAATGACTTTAAATACTTGATATTAAGTTACTAATAACTTACTAAAGATATAACTAATATAATTAATGGGCAGGCTGGTTTGAAAAAGAAAAGGCTGGTTTAGTTCAACTTTATGATTAAAATCTCCAAAGCAATTTTCCATATAACCTTAAAATATGAAAATGGAAATTGAAGTTGAAGCTTATGTATTTGTCACTAACTAGAGGGGAGAAAAAAGAAGGACATAAAGTTCCTAATTTCGGTCCTTGTATGTGATAGGGGAAAGGGAAAGACTTGCACATATTTTAAAGACATATAAAATGTGCTAATGGCTGGGCGTCGTGGTGCACACTTATAATTCCAGTACTTGGGAGGCTGAGACTGGAAGATCCGGGTTTGCGGCCAGCCTCAGCTACTTAGTGAGAATGAGGCCCTCCGCAACTTACTGAGGCCCTGTTTCAAAATAAAGAATAACAAATAGGGCTGGGGGTGTAGCTCAGAGGTGGAATGGGTTCAAACCTCAGTACCGCAAAAAAAAAAAAAAAAAAAAAAAAGTGCTAATGTATTTAACATTCACTAATATGTGATATTAAAACAAGTGATGTCTATTGTAGGACAAAAATTGGGTATAAGTTAATCCTGCTCTCACCATATCCTCTATATTATTGATTCTATATATCAGCATATTCAGAAGGACTTTGAGTATGAAGATAAACGTGTATTACGCTAAATATTTGTTCAAAGCTGCCCTTCAGCAGTTTACATTCACAATTGCTTGCTTCTAAATGTACACCTTTCTCCTTCGTAGCTCCCGCTGCATGTCTCATAATTATAACTTTTTTGTTTTCTTTTTTACTGTTTACTTTCATGTTTGAATAAATACAAGGATTGGAATTTCACCTCAGGAAGCAAGGTTACTAATCTATTAAATTCAAATTATTTTTTCACAAAAATATTAACTATATATTTTCAAATAACTTCATAAGTTTGAACAAAACAGAATGTGACTTAATGTAGAAAACCCTGTAGTTGTAATTTTTTTCCAAGTATCTTAGAAATATTTTTACTTTATTCCACTCATACAATAAAGCCAGAAAGTTGAAAAGAAACATTTAAAGCTTTCAAGTTGCATTGATCAATCATTTAAATAATTTAAATAATTAAATAATGTAAAATTAGTGTGAAATCTTAATTTCAGAAGAATATAATACATTCGAAAGTACATGCCACACAGTTCTCTCTTGTGCTCAGATTCTGTTACTTAATATTTTCTCTTGCTTGATGGCTTTCTCAAAACCCAACTTAAGTTATGCTGAGTTTGTCCAGTGAAGTCTGATTAAATAAAGGCTTCTCAAGAGCTTTCAGAATTTAGTCCTGGTGACCTAAGATATCTTGGTCATAGTTTGACCGCCCTTTGCTGCTTTTGTCCAGAGGGTTGAATGAATTAGTAGACCAAGATATAATGGCAAAAGAATGACTTTTTTAAAAATTGAAATGTTAAAACTAGTCTCTTCTTATTAATCTAAAATCTTGTACCTAAATGAGTACCTCATGGTATATGAGAAAGCAAATATCTAGAGAAATTATCCAGCCAAAATATTCATATCTAATACATAAAAATTTCTAAGCTTGGCCTGCTTAGTCCTTTATTGCCTTTAAAAATTTTTGAACTACATGTTTGTAATCTGTGGTTATACACAAAAAGAATCTCAATTTAATAAAGGATTGAACCAAGCTCAAACTTTTGTCTAGTAGTAACAATAGAAGTATTACTGTAAAAGCTCAAGTAAAATATAACAGTTTAACCATTAAGAGACACTTTTGCACATAAAGATTAGCAGAACTTCTGAGGATAGTGCTAATTTGCCATTTCTTCTGTGCATTCTCCACTTTAATTCATCAATGAGTAATTAGCTGCAGCTTTCTACAAGAAAACTTATTAAGAGTTCACTGGAGCCAGGCATGGTGGCGCATGCTTGTAATCCCAGTACTTGGGAGGCTGAGACCGGAGGATCGGGTTTGCAGCCAGCCTAAGCTACTTAGTGAGATTCTCTGCAACTTAGTGAGACCCTGTTTCAAAATAAAGAATAAAAAATATGACTGAGGGTGTAGCTCAGAGGTAGAATGCCTCTGGGTTCAATCCCTAGTACCACAAAAAAATATTTTTAAAAAAAGTTCACTGGAAGTCTTCCCATGAATTATTTCTTCATGTCATTGTTTCCACACTGAAGGGCATTTTTATTTCTTCCACATAACTCTGTTCCTGCTTTAAATTAAGTCTACACACCTCACCTTTGCCACCAATATGTTCAAAATCTGGTATCGAATAAGCAATGGTAGCTTGTTAAACCTTTTTTTTTTCAAATACAAATGAGATATTTTAATGATGCATCTTTTGAAACTTAGTTATATTCATACTTATGTGTGTATATAGAACTGCATACACATAGGCACATTTTTTAAAAAAGCAGTATTATACTCAACATATTCCAAGCATCTTCTCAAACAATTTTCTCCTCTACTTGTAAGCCTCACAGGTTTTATCTTAAAGATATTATAACTTATTTTTCTAACTTGTAAAAGTGAAGATTAAATTATAGAGCAAAGTATTAATATTGCCTTTTTGGGGTGTTATTCCAGTCCTCTTGTTCCATATATTCTTTTATTTTAGGAGTTACTAAATGTCCTGTTTTTTCCTGTCTTGTTCACTGGGCAACCAGGGGTAGATGGTCCCCTTCCCTAGATAGGAGACGACCTCCTAGCCCCAGGATTCAAATCCAGCATGCATCTCCGGAGAATGACAGGTACTAGTCACGTCCTAACAGACAAGTGACTTCTAGTCACCAAGTGACACCAAGGACACCAAGTGAAGGATAACCAAGAGAAATGTTGGTTATGACATGCTTCCTCTCACCAGCCACAGCCAGATGTGTTGTGATGCCATCAGCAATTGCACCTAACTCTGATAAAGCACCTCAGAATGTCTACTGAACCGAGAGTAGTAGAGAGAAAATGGCATAAACACAATGAAGTTGGGATCCAGTGAAAGAGCTCTGTTTTGATAGCATTTTCAGTGATTTGAATTAACATTTATATATCCTTTTTGTTTACAAGTAAATAAAGAAAAATTCTCAGGTGCTTTAGAGTATGCTGAAAACTTGTCACTGACCTATTCTCAGTTTTGTTGGTTGACAGTTCAATCACAGGTGCTTTGCTTTGTTTCTGTGTAAGGTTTTTAATGAGGTTTAGGCTTTAGGGTATTTTTTAAATGTCTGGTACAAAGTAGAACACCTGGTTTTTATATGTTTTATGTGTATTGCATTTATTAAAACTATATTTTCTAGGGTTTGGGTCTGTCTAAATGTAAGTTTTTAAAAATAATATCAGTGCCTTGAATCCACTTCATGCTTATCTATAAGAAGTGCCACAATATATACCTCTTATTGCTTTGTTATTCTTCTCAGTTTTGAGTTAACTCAATTCTCCTGTTTCTTGTGTTTTTTAAATATAGTTTTTAAAAAATATTTTCCACAACTGGTCATAAAAGGTTTTGGGATGTCCGAAATGCTTCCTTACAGTAGAAATTCAATTAACACATTGGTAGTATTTATTGGATAGATAAGTAGATGTGATATGTCTTAAATAGACATATAGAATATAAGACAACTAGTTATAGGAACATACAGGTTATTTTCTGTTAAGTAGGTGTGTATATAGCAGTGTAATTATGGCCTTAGTCAAGAGTGACATAATTTATTATCTTTATCTGTACACAATTAAGGTAACTTTAGAATTTCAGTCTGAGAAAAAAAACTAAATGCTGTCACTAAGAAAAAAATTAATGTCATTTTTACCGATGTTGGAAAAGACCACAGACCGATATTTTATAAAGATTTGGGGATATTTTAGTGTATTTTAATTCCTAAGACCTTTATCTCCTTTGTATGACTTACATTTATATATTTTAAATTTAAAATTCATTTTCTCTCTGATACTCTCTGATTTAGAATATCTGTGACAAGAAGCATTAGTAAAATATGAAATCCAAAAAAAAATAACAAGTATAAAGTCATTTAGAATAAAGATGTAACTTAATTGTGGGCTAAATAAAAATTTAGATCTGCATTGCTACTCATTCAGTAAATACTAACAATTCTGCCTACTGTACACACTATTCTAATAGCTAAAGTCAGATCAGTGATTAAAAAAGACAAAATCCTGGCCATGAAGGAACTTAGAATTTCCCTCTATCAAGGATAGTTCTGGAAAGTAACAAGTAAAGCAGTGGTTGAAGCCAAATATAACAACTGAGTATCAGATGATTATGTTTCATGATCTTTGTAATAAATATAAATGTAAGTTTATCTGGGCACTGAGTAAGCAAAGTAGAAACCAAATAATAGTTTTACATAAATGAAATGTCATTAACATCCGGGCGTGGTGGCGCATGCTTGTAATCCCAGCATTTGGGAGGCTGAGACTGGAGGATCCGGGTTTGCAGCCAGCCTCAGCTACCTAGTGAGGCACTCCACAACTTAGTGAGACTTGGTTTCAAAATAAAGAATAAAAAATAGGGCTGAGGGTGTAGCTCGGAGGTAGAATGCCCCTGAGTTCAATCCCCAGACCCACAAAAAAAAAGAAATGTCATTAACTTCATTTACTAGTACATGAATCCATTATGTCAATTCCCTAGATTTTAGATAGGTAGGTAGGTAGGTAGGTAGGTAGGTAGGTAGGTAGGTAGGTAGATAGATAGATAGATAGATAGACAGACAGACAGACAGACAGATAGATACTGCAAGGATAGATTTTAGGAACAGAAATAAACTTTTTAGATAAGATTGTTAAAGGAAATGTATTAAATACACAATTTTAAATGCACAGCTGGCTTTTTTTATAATGACTTAAGTAAGTTCTATATTCAACCAAAATAAATACATTTTAAATTACATGATTTATTACCATGCAGAATAGAAAATAGTTTACAATAAACTTTTAATAAGCTAGAAGAATAATATATGCCTTCAAAGATGTCAACTAATGCTAAGTTCACAAGTAACCATGCTAGCCACTTGGCCAAGCTTAATGAGCACTTTCATGTCACCTCTTACCAGCTTTTTATTTACTTATTCAGAAATTCCTACCAATTTCTAAATAAAATGAAGATAGTAACATATTTGGGAATGGTTAATATTTATAAGGACTTGGGCATTAATTGAACTTTGTCCTTGGAAACTGGGAGCCAGGAAAATACTGTAAAGTCAGTGGCAATTTGTATATTCAGAATCTGGATGTCTTATATTAGGGCATTTTGTTATTTTAAAAATAATGTTGCAATACAAAAAATAATTGATTGCTTAAGAGAGTTCTCTAGTAAGTTCAAATAAATAAAAAGCCATTTAGTTGCCTTTTTATTTGCCACAGCATAGCTATGTGCACAAGCAAAAGTGAGAGAAAACACACACACACACACACACTTTTTTATATATAATGTGCTTTATTGGTGCATTATAGTCTCACATCACAATGTAAATCATGTCGAAAGTGGCATACATGGACATAGCACTTGATGCCTCCTCCCCTGCCTCCCCATTTCCCTCTTCCCAATACAAAATACTGAGATTGATGTTGGTATTTTCAAATATATACACACAGTAATGGTAGTATTTCCATTAATGAACCTCAGTCTTCCCCTCCCCTTCCCTTAGACCACCTCCCTGGCTCCACTGAGGTTTCTCCTCCATTATCTGGAATCCCTCTGGTATCTCAATTACTCCCAGCTTGCGTATATTAGAGAACACATATGACCCTTCACTTTCTGTGACTAACTAATCTCACTTAACATAATATTATCCAGGTTCTTCCGTTTTCCTGAAAATGACATAATTTTGTTCTTTATTGCTGAGTAGAATTCCATTGTGACACCCACACTTTTTAACAAAGCATTTCTTTGTAATTTAATTACAGCAGTAGTATTATGTTATCTCGAGTGATACCGTGGAGTTATGTGGAATTAGCATGGAGGTAGGCTTATCTTGACCTAGGAGTATTTTTTGGAAATTGTAGGATTTTTGAAATAGTGATGAAAAATACATAATATTGGAGCCCTAGGAATTTTAATGACTTTAAAATTGGAAACGTTTCCTTGTGGCATTAGTACAAAAATTATAATGCTTTCAAAAATCATCATTCCAGGCAGGCGTAGTGGTCCAAGCCTGTTACCTCAGTACTTGAGAGACTGAGACAGGAAGATTGCAGGTTTGAGGACAACCTCAGCAAATAGTGAGACTCTAGTCAACTTATGGAGATCCTGTTTCAAAATAAAAATAATAACATAGGGCCAGCGGTGTAGTGTGGAGGTAGAATGCCCCTGGGTTCAATCCCCAGTACCTAAAAAGAAAAAAAAATCATCATTCCTAGAAAGTATCTTTTTGTAAATGGCATTATTTTAATACATAAAAGTAAGTTTTATGAACCTGTATGTATATAATTCTATGGAATTTAATATAACTATTTATGACTCGAAATTAACCAAAATTGTAAGTGGCCATTTAGGGGAAGAATATTTTAGTATGCCTTTGAAGCATTGTGGTTTTGAATTTGATGCTCACAGTTTAATCATTTATCCTTAAGTATGAAACACTAGTGTAAATTATTATTATTATTATTATTATTATTTTAATTCAATTTGATACTCTTGGTACATGCTTTATTCAAAAAAATTCAGTATTTGCATTTGGTATATTTTGAATTGTATTTTAACATAGGAAATTAACTGACTTCAACATTTTGATTAAGAATGGTTTTACATCAATGTACAGGATTTTTTAAAGAGTACCATTTCCTGGTATGTGACTCATATATGCTAAAGATATTTTACAAAATAGTCCCATAGTTCATAAGTTTAAATAATTAAAATAAGTAAAGCATTCTTTTGTGTTTAAAATTAACTCATGAATATCTCTACTATTGTACCTCTAATTTATTTTACAAATAACCAAACTTGTATAGTTTTACATACCTGTCCCTTGGTGATAGTTACTCTACTTTAAGAATCCCTGACCCAAAGTACCAAGTGCCTTATTTTAATTTAAAGTGAATTAATTTTCAGGCTCCCATCTAAATATTTTTGGAATGAGCAATCTACCCACTTTTTCACTTCTAGAATTCATGGCAATTCCCAGCTATATGCAGAGTGAGTGTAGAACCACTTACGAACAGAGTACATTACTTATCATTTATTTTATTCTCATCAGTCTTTATTATCTGTACTTCTCCAAAAAAAATATTATTTATTTGAAACAATGAAATGTACTCCATTTAAACAATTACCAGTAATACACAGGAAGGTAAATAAATCTTAATGCATGCGTGTGTCTTCATTCCATACAACTATGTCCTATTTAGGCAATTCTATTCAAGTTTATTTCTTCCAAACGTATGAGGAAATAAGATGATTGAGATGTGAACTCCATAAGACAATATAAGCCATATAAATAGTTAGCCAGCATACACAGACATATTCTTAAGATATTAGTGTTCGAATTCAATGAAGACATCTTGAAATTGATTTTTTTTTACATTTTCCCCAAAGTAGAATGTAGTGTATTTTCAGTTGTTATAAAATGGTTTTAAATAATATTACTATCTTAACATTAATTTCATAATTTTATAGAATTAAAACATCCTCAGAAAAGCTTTAGTTATCAGTGTCTTCAGGAAATTGCTGTAACTGAATTTAGTTATTGGATAGAAGATGAAAGTAGCACAGAAACAGATTTTAATAATTACTTTCTCTTGATTAGTACATTAAAAATCTTCACATTTAATAATACTTTGAAATGAAACTTAAAAATAATTTAGTTTCAATTATAAATATCCCCAATGTTCTGACTATTATACTTGCTTCAGTTTATAAATAAAATCATTGTTATATTTTACATTTGAATGTACCTTTATAGCTTTAAGATAATTTCACCTGTGCCCTATGAACTAGTAAGCATAAAGCCAAAATCCTAGAGCTGTTATATTTCAAATGAAGAAAAATAATGATTTCTGGTTCATGTATTTTTTAAATAGAAGAAACAATTTCTATGAATAATAAAATAATGAAAAAATTAATAGAATAAAAATGTGTGTTTTTCAAAAACAGAGGACTTAAAGACATGAAGATATGATGGTTGTATCCTACCAGCTAATTTGGGCCTATATTACCTTGGATAAGTCACTTAAACTTTCCTGAGACTCAGTTTCCTTATCTATAAATTTAGCAGGTTGTAGATGAACTAGTTTTGTTCTAGTGTTCAGTATGACTCCAAAACTGAATCTATGCTGCCTCATTGCATTATGATAAAACACACATTGGACCCATAATGATGGACAGTTCATTATGCATAAGGCAATAACCAGAGGTTATTCCTATTCATGTTAGTTTAGATTTTGCTGAAGGCCAGAAAACAATGCAAAGCTCTATTTCTAAACTTATTTGATATTAGCCCTAGTTCTTTCTTTGTTCATTATAATTTTTGACTGTCAAATTTCATGTTAACATAAAAAATAATACCTGTTGAAACTTAAATTTATTTTAACTGATACATAAAAACATAAAAGTATACATATTTATGGGGTACCATGTTATATTTCAATACATGTGTACATTGTATAATATTCAAGTCAGAGTCAGCATCTGTCTACTCAAACGTTTATCATTTTATGTTCAGCCATAAAATGATAAACGAAATATTTTCTTCTAGGTTTCTTAATATTATGATACAGTATCATTTTCTGTAGTTACCCCACTGTGTAATTAGCATATCTTCACTTCTTACTCTAACAATGATTTGGTATTTATTGATCCATTTTCCCACTCCTTCTTCTCCCCCATGTCCACATCCTCAGTCTTTGGCCCCACATTGGTTGAAGCACTATTAACAATAGCCAAACAATAGAAACAAGCTAAGTGTCCATCGATTGATGAATCGATAAAGAAAATGTGATACAGCCAGGCATCATAGTGCACACTTGTAATCCTAGTACTTGGGAAGCTGAGTCTAGAGGATCACAGGTTCAAGGCCAGCCTGGGCAACTTAGACCCTGTTTCAAAACAAAAAATAAAATAGGGCTGGGGATGTAGCTTAGAGGTAGAATGTCCCTGGGTTCAGTCCCCAGTAACACACACACACACACACACACACACACACACACACACACACACACAAAGAGGTTGGGGGGGGGAGAAAAAGTGGTACAGGTATACAATGGGATACTATTCAGTCATAAAAAGAATGAAATCCTGTCATCTGCAACAACAGACATTTTAACCATTCATTCAACCAATACTTACTTTTAAACTACTGTGCACTGGGTGTTGCAATACAGTGATATCCCAGAGAGTTCCTGAGCACAAGAACACTATGAAAAGTAATATAAGTATACAAGATAGTTCATTTCAAAGTGATCCCTTTTGCATTTATGTGATCAATAATTTCAATAGTATAGTGCATGAATATGGATGGATTTTTCTAACCCTTTCTGTTTTATATATCTTGAGTCTCTATTCCAAGGGATTGTTGTGTTTAAAGCATACTATCTATTGTTAGCTATAATTTAGGCTTTAGGGTAGAAAAGACTTTGGAAATTTAAAAAAAAAAGGTCTTAGAGGACTGAAAGACTTCCCACATTCCTGTATAGGCAAAATAAATATCAAAATGGCCATATTACCAAAAGTGATATACAGAGTCAGTGTAATCCCTATCAAAATACTAATGCCATTTTTTTTTCAGTGTGTGTGATGCTGGGGATTGAACCTAGGGACGTTCTACCTCTGAGCTATACCCCAGCCCTCTTTATTTTTTATCTTAAAACCAAGTCTCTCTAGGTTGTTGAGCATCTTGCTGTGTTGCTGAGGCTGTCCTCAAAACTTCTATCCTCCTTTCTTAGCATCTCAAGTACTGGAAATACAGGCTTGTGGCACCAATGTCATTCTTCACTGAGATAGAAAAGACAATCCTAAATTCATATGGAAAAATATAAGACCCAGAAGCAACTTGAGCAATAAGTATCATACTGGAGACAGGAACAATTCCTGATTTCAAATTATGCTGTCATTCTCTAGTAATACAGACAGCATGGTACTGACATATAAAACGATGGTATATACACACTCTGAAATTTTACTCAAACATAAAGAAGCACAAAATTATATAATTTGCAGGAAAATGGATGGTACTAGAGAATATTATGCTAAGTGAGATCAGCCAGTCCCAGAAAGTAGAGGATCCTATGTTTTTCTCCTATGTAGAAGCTAGAGAGAAATTAGGAAACAAAAGGGACTTCAGAAAATGAAGAGAAAGACCAGTAGAAAAGAGGAGGGAGATTTGTGGGGGATGTGGAGGGGGAAAGGAGGTCTGATGAAGACAACAGTTCAAATAATGCTATGTACATACATGAATTTATAATTCCAATCTCAATAATATGTACAGGGAGGGGGAGGGAGTGGGGTGGGGTCCAGAGGAAGACAGGCCAGTGCTGTGTGCTTGTATGTTTCTATCACTCTGAACCTAATTACGATGCATAATTACAATGCAAATAGTAGAATAGAAAACGGTAATAATTTTAATAGCATAGATGAATACACGTGGATTGTTCTAACCTTCCCTATCTTGAGTCTATATATTTCAGGGTTTAGGCTTTCATATGAAAAGACATTAGAATTTTCTGTTTTCTTCTATGGTCTTACTTTACACTGAATTCCTACAATTAAGTCTATCATTTTAGATCTATTTTAGGATTCTTCTAAGTGGTTAGAAGAATTATACATTCTTTGAAAGAATACTTAGAAGAATTTTTAATGAAGCTAAGTTTTAATTGCATTTAAAGAGAAAACTTGTGTCCTTAACTAGAAGGTTAAAAACAAAATTAAAAAGGGAAAATGTGTGAACCTCTGCATGAATTTTTTTTCATTCAGTTATGTTGTGTTGACTGTGAGTTTTATACTCTTTTGAAAGAAGAAGAGTTCTTACCCTCAAGAGCAAATATATTATTATCATTTAAAAGAAACCTTAAAGGCATGGTGGCACACATCTGTAATCTGAGTACCTGGGAGGCTGCCACAGCTTCACAGGTTCAAGGCCAGCCTCATCAACTTAGCATGACCCTGTTTTAAAATTCAAAAAACTGTAGCCACTGGGTGTGGTAGTGCAAGCCTGTAATCCTAGTACTTGGGAGGCGGAGACAGAAAATTGCTGGCTCATGACCAGCCTTCAGCAACTTAGCAAGGGCCCTCAGCAACATATTGAGACCCTGTTTCAAAATTAAAAAAAAATATATGGCTAGGGATATAGCTCAGAAGCAGAGAGCCCCTATACTCAATCCCCAGTACCACCAATTAAATTAAAAATGTATTTTAAAAAAGTGCTACAAGTGTAGCTCAGAGGTAAAATGCTCCTGGGAAATAAATAAATAAATAAATACTTTTCTTGAACTTAACTACTTGCTGGTTTTAAGTAATGCTGAAGCTACAAGAAAATTGGCAATTTCTAAAAGATGTGCATAGTCCTTATATTGGACAGAAAAAGTATGCACAAAAGTTCACTCTATTCTGTGTGATTCCTTTCCCCTCTCCTCAAACTCTTCTCATCTGGCAGTCCTGCTACACTGGCCCAGTTCCTGGTTCCTGTTCATTGAATTTACTAGGCTCATATCATCTGCCTTAGAGCCTACCCACTGCCTGTTTCCTTTGCCTGGGGTTTTCTTAGGGGGAGAGTGTGTGTGTGTGTGTGTGTGTGTGTGTGTGTGTGTGTGTGTGTGTGTGTGTGTATTCTTTATAGAAACCTATATATATATAACTATATATATAAAGTTTTGCTGAAAGGTCATCATCTCAATGGTCTTCCCTGACCACCTTACTGAAAAGTTCAATCCCCACCTGTCCCTAACTCCCTCTGTCACCCCCACCCCCACACTTCTCTTCCTCCTTATCGTGGTTTACACTTTTGCTGTAGTTATCGTTTATCACCTGTCACACTATATACTCTACTTTTATGAGAGTCTTTTCCTTGTTTATTTTGTTTTATTTCATTTTACTGCTTCCACCAGTAAAATGTAAATTGTGCGAAGTCAGAAGTCTTTGCTGCATTCAGACACATTCTAGGCACACAGAAAACTACCTGGCACGTATACACACTCGATGACTGTTCCTTTCATGACTGAAAGACAGCGAGTGAACACCCCTGATGGCAGTGACTTACATGGGTCTTCCTGAAACTCTTTACTCCTGTCTGCCTCCCCTGTGCTGAGATGAGAAAAGGAAAATGTGTTTTCCCAGGCCGTTGTCTTGAGCACCCTTGGGACCAAGTTTAAATACCCACAGTGTTGCTCATGTTTACTCTGAGCTCAGATACCACCTGGGCTGCAGACCTACTTACTCTGCCTTTCTCCTCCCTCCCTTCACATCTTCCTCCTCTGCTTCTGTCTTTCTTCCCTGCCCTTCAGTGACAAGCTTCCCTTCCCAACAGCCATAGCAGCCAGATCCCACTGATTTCAGGCATGTGCTATATACTTCTCTACTTTTCTATTAACCCACGATCCCCTCTCCTTACCATGAAAGCAATAAAGTAAATCTATTTTACATTACCTTCCTTACATGAAAGCAGTAAAGTAAATCTATTTTATAGTACCTTAATTTCAAAATAGATTTATCTAATAGTGCTTTCCCAAGCCTATAGCAGAGTTCAGGGTTCCTTCCCTTCGAAAGCAAAGGTGCACCCCTAGGTCACCAGAATGGACCTCCTCCCCTCTCTTGTCACAGCATATGGCAGAAACAGTTCTATTCCAAGCCTTGCTGCTTTCTGAGTGAGTGGCCTGGCCCCAAGTCTGTTTCCTCATCTGTGATAATGGAGAAAATGGAGAAGACGAAGATGCCTTCTTAAAGAAGGATTGTCATGGAGGTTGAGTTAATCAATACTTCCCTTAGTACTTAGCATATAGCTATCTTTTCTTTTCTTTTCTTTTCTTTTTTTTTTTTTTTTTTTTTGTGTGTGTGTGTGCGTGCGCGCGCACGCACATACACTAGGGATTAAACCCTTGGGGAGTTCTGTCTTAGAGCTACATCCACAATTGTTTTCATTTTAAAACAGGGTCTCCTTAAATAGCTAAGACTGGCCTCAAACTTGTGATCCTCCTGTCTCAGCCTCCTAAAGTTCCAAGTACTGAGATTATAGTCATATGTCACCATGCCTGGCTAGTTACCTTTCAATATATCAAGTATTTTCCGACTAGTAAGAGAATAATAAGTAGAAATAACTTCCTCTTCTACTTAATCCCTTTGTTCATCTCACAAGAGGGATATCAGAGTAATACAAAGCTGAAGAGCATGGAACTGAAACCCTGAATTGGAGGACTGAGATAGTTTGAGCCCAGTTTTTTTGCAGAAGTGGAAGCGATAGGGAGAGAACAGCCACAAGAAGTCCATGTACCCTATGAAAGCCGACTTTGCACTCTGATGTGTTTCAGTTGCCTAGCAGGGCTTGACACATACTGGACATGTAATTAGGGTGTTTGATAATAATAAGTAAAGACAAACATTTCTCTCAACATTGTTAAAAGAAAGATATATCCAGAAAGAAAATAAGTATAAATTGAAGACATTCAGTAATCAATATAAAAATTCTCATGGTTCCTCTGTTTCTTAAAGTTATGAGTTCCTAGACCACAATAGTTTATATTATTTACTCAAATATGTAGTCTTCTATGGGTAACTATGTGAGATGAATTTATTTCACTATAGTAACCATTTACTATGCCCATATAAATGTATCTTCTACTGTATACCTTATTTATATAGATAGATTAGTTCAGGCATTTTATCCTAAGTAGGCACATGTAAGCTGCCTTAGGGAAATAGGCTTTCTATATACATTATTTCCACGGGAAAATGTGTTTTAAGTTCCAAATGTTGAGTGTATATAGGTACCTTTAGAAAGTAAATTGCAGACTTTATTAATTCTTTGGTTTGTGACACATGATTAGCTTTATGAAAAGCATTGTTACTACTAAAGTGTCTTCATGGTAATTTAAAATATAGTTTTAATAACTCATTTAAATACTTTCACCTGGTCAACATCTTTCACCAAAACATTTCTCTTCTCTTTTCTTCATAATTTTGTTGCAGAAGACCAAACAAAGAGCCTTTTAAGCAACCTTTAGAAGTAGAGTCATGTAAGCCCATGCAGTCTTTTCCGCACCTAACCATTGCCAACTTCACATTTATCATCATTCCATGTCACTACTAACTTTGTTTTCTCATGGGGGAGGCAGAGTTGCCCAGGACAGGTCTGCTATTAGACCAGTGCTGTTGACCTACTTGTCTAGATGGATGAAGTGTCAGCTTCTTGTGTCTCCTGTTGGCAACTTGTGTCTTCCACTCAGCCCTGATTCTGATCTTTTCTGTTCATTCCTTTTTTAATTTTGAAAAATATTGACTGACAAAACCATTTAGGTAAGAGAGTTGTCATTTCCCATGTCTGTTGTTTTATCATGGTATGATATTAATGTAGCTTTATTCATCAGATATTTTGTGTTTCTTTAACATTTCATTTCACAGGCACTCCAGAAAGTCTGAAAGATCTAGCATCCAAAAACAGACTAGGAAAGGCACTGCCTCTGATGCAGAAAGGTAGGCTTGGTGTTGTGCTGTGCAGCCATCTCTGTCTCACTAACAGATCCAGGGGTGCCCCGCTCTCATTTTACATCATTAGTTCCTAAAGCAGACTCCGATGTTGAAAGAATTTTATGGAAATGAATCTAACCCTATGCGGGAATAGTCTTATTAAAGAAATAAGAGGAAGGGGATTTTTGAAGGCAGCTCTTAAGTCTTAGGGTTAAAAAAAATTGTTTCTCTTCATGATCATTTTGATTGCTAATGAGGATTAAATCCACACTCATAAATATACTAATACTTTAATATTTGTTTCTGAGATCATATTAAATGTTTCCAATGAGTATAATACCTGGAATATGCAAATAGGAATAATTTTGAATATCTGTTATTAACTTGACTAATGGTATGTTTTAAGATTCCTCTTTTCTACAAAGGGATAATCAAAGATTCTTCTTGTGTTTTATAACTATAAATATATGCTGAGTTATTGTAAAAATTATAAGGGGTTACTGAAAAATTATAAGGAATTTTCTTTACAATTCATCCAATTCCACAGTTTTTGAGGTAATATTGACACTTTTTTTTTTTGACAGAAAACAGTTAGAAAGCCCAAATAATATTTATACATTTTTTTTTTCATTTTGACAATTGTTGAGAACATGTGTGGAGACCCAGATGTAATTGAATGAGTGCATTCACGTGTCATGTTGTTAGAGAGGTATCCAAAGATAGAGTGAAAACACAGACATGAATAGGGTAAGGGTGAAATTAAAAGCTGTTTCATAAACAGGGAGCACTTGAACTAAATCTAGATAGACAAAAAAACATGAGAAGAAACAATGTGAGAAAAAACTGACTTGAAATGTCTCCCAGAGTTTGGGGAACTGTACCAGTTTGGAAATGGAAATTAGGATTCAGGAGCCGGGCGTGGTGGCACATGCTTGTAATCCCAGCATTTGGGAGGCTGAGACCGGAGGATCTGGGTTCGCGGCCAGCCTCAGCTACTTGGTGAGGCACTCCGCAACTTAGTAAGACCTTGTTTCAAAATAAAGAATAAAAAAAAAAAATAGGGCTGGGGGTATAGCTCGGAGGTAGAATGCTCCTGAGTTCAATTCCCAGTATCACACACAAAAAAAAATTAGGATTCAGGAAATGGGGAAAGGGGATGACAATAAAATTGGA
This sequence comes from Graphiurus murinus, assembly GCA_004027655.1. Classification (NCBI taxonomy): domain Eukaryota; kingdom Metazoa; phylum Chordata; class Mammalia; order Rodentia; family Gliridae; genus Graphiurus; species Graphiurus murinus. The sequence continues at coordinate 86,256 of PVLC010001959.1, forward strand.
GCCATTGTGAGAGGTTCAGTGATTGACATGATAATGTAATGTTAATGCTGTACTAAGGATCTCAACTTCTTTATGAGCCATTGATGCGCTTTAAATGTAAGAGTTGGAGATTACTTTTGAGTTCCAAAATTTTATATCACTTTGACAATATTTTGAAAGGTGGAGTGAAAGATCCAAGTGTAGATACAAGACACAGGCTGGCAATCACAGCAGGCTTTGTTGAGATGGAATCTGAAGAATTCAGTGACACATTCAGCCAACAGATGTATGCCAAGTTATGTTATGAGCTTAAGGAACAAGATAGCAACAAAGAGGGAAAGCTGCCCAGAGAATGTTACCACTACTTGAAATCTGAAAAATGAGTAGGTAAAAGTAAAAGGGAGATGAAGTTTAGTCCTGAATATGGCTCATGGAGATATTACTATTTAGAGAACTTACTTTGCAATGAAATAAGAAATAGTGGCCTCAAAAAGTGTTGAGTAGAAAAAGGAATGAGATTTTGAGGAAGGAAATGAAGCACAGAATTCTGGCAAAGATAGATAGATAGATAGATAGATAGATAGATAGATAGATAGATAGATAGAAAGAAAGTAATGAAGCAATATCAGTTATGTTTCTCTTTTCACATTTTCTAGTTTCAACTCAGTTAACTAAAATAGAAACCTCTAACCTTTTATATTGTAAGATTTTATTATAATTAAAGCTCTTCATTTATTTTAATAGAGTATAAATTACATGCCTAGTTTTTAAGTGAAATAACTAGTCATAAAGTAATTGACCTGGATTTTCTAGGCTAAATTAGCTCTCATTTCTCCAAAGATATTGAGTTGACATCTAGCTACAGACGAAGTGAGGTCATAATATGAATCCTTTGTGTATTGATTTTTTTTTCTTGCAGTGCTGGAGATCCAAACCTAGGGCCTCATACATGCCAGGCAAGCACTCTACCACTTGGCTAAACTCCCAGCCTGGACATTGGTTCTTGACCTTTGAGAGTTAACAGTGTCCCAAAAGGAGTGATACCACTCATTTATGCATTGGCTTGTGAAATGATCATGGCCTTTTGTTGGTCATAGCAGACTTGGTCTCAGGAAGAATCACCTTTGAAAGAAGAGATTTTGAGTGATATAATGACCAGTTGTAGAGAAGGCAGCAAATCTGATTTCTGTGTTCTATGCCTAGCCATTTAAAGCAGTATTTCACATTCTCTTGGGAAGCACCTTGATACATGTTTAGCTTTTCACCTTCATATGAATTCAGCTCTGAGAACTGCTGGCATCATTTCTTGATTCCATTCTAGTGGTTTTCCTTCTTGTAGAACATACACAGCCTAACTATGGGTTGCTTTTTTTAGACCACTACTTAGAATTTCTGCTTAAATGTGCACTTAATGTTGCACTGTTGGTGTTGGAAAGGGCCTGTGCAGGCCTGTAAGGAGCTGTAGAAGGAAGAACCATTTGGAAGATTTGACCTTAAATATCACATGTGTGTTCATTCTTTAGTCTTAGATGAGGAATATGGGCATGGATTGAACTCATTAGTAGATATTTAGATATGCATTTGAAGATGATGAGCTAATGTGTGTATACATGTGTCAGCATGGGTTTTCATTAGATTCCATTTTTCAATTTATTTTTACTCTATAGACTGTCAGAACACTATTCTTTCAAGACCTACCAAACAATTTGAAACTTGGACATATATTTATCTTTTGTAGTTTAAGATTAAAAATATATTTTGAGATGTGAAATAACTATTTTTCATCTCATGATATAGAAATAAATCCTATCTCGCCAGGGGAATACAGGGCACATGTTGGAGCATGACAGACCTGTGTGGAATCTGTCTCTACAATGTATCTCTTTGTCTTTTTGCAAGTCACTAGGGCCCTCAGTTTTTCCTTGTATAAAATAGTAAGAATTATAGTTCTTAGGGTGTGAGAGTACAAAAACATGCCCGTAGATAAATATGCACATACACACATGCATGCTTGCCCACACACACGTACACTTAGGTGCCTGGCGTATCTGGATGGCCCATACTGGTGATCAGTGAAGAATAGTTCTTATCATTTTGCGTATCCTTTACTCACTCCCATTTCTACCATTACTGTTCTAAATCTCTCATTCTTTTTACAACCTTATATTCTTATCACATCTCATTTCACTGAAAAAAATCAAGGCTCAATGGCCTGGTTGCTCTCTGTTTTACACTCGAGTAACTCATAATTTCTTAATTCTATTTTCCTTTTGCCTAAAGCAAACCATACTGGGTTCCATTGTCTTCCTTCTGCAAAACATTGTTCACCACTCTTCCAGTTCTGCATTTTCCCTCTCCTCATTTTCCATTCTTATAATTCCTCATTAGCTGCCACATTCCCCTCTCTCTCTAAGGTGAAGTGGTTTTCTGTGTTCTCATGGTCTGTGCTCTTTTATACTTGTTACCGATTGGCCAGTGTCAGGAACAAGTTCATTACTGAGGGACTTAGTTTATATCAAAGAAAAAGCTGATTTTGTGCTAAATAATTAACCTCAAACACTCCAGGCTGATTTCAAGCCCTGCAAGTCTCCTACCAAGCCACATTTTTTGTAGCTTTATGCTAGTTACACAGGAAGCCACACATTTGCCCCTGAAGTTGCTTTTCATATGTTTGCCGTCTAGTTTGGTGCCACATTCACATCTCAAGTTGCATTCAAGTTGTTCTTCTGATACTTATAAATTGCATTAAGGAATGAAGCATGATTTTAATGAAATTGTAATACCCATGAAATTTCTCAGTACAAGGTTGAAAACACATTGGTTAATTTTTCATACCACATTCAGAATGTGTATTTTGAATAGAACTGCTTGGAGTTTATTCTTATGATAGAAACTTTTAAAGAGTAATAGATAAAATTTGGTCTTAGTCATTGAAAAAGATTTGTTGTCATGTAATCCTCATTTTAACCAAATTTGTACAGTTGAGTTAATGAGAAACTCATTTCAGAAAAAATGAGCAGTTTTACTATGTAGAATACTAACTATTCCTCTTCACTTTAATTTGGAAAGGGGTGACAGTCCAGGTTTCAGCATATGAAGCAGGGTCTGATAAAGCATCAGTCCATCTCAAGAGGATAAGTGCACCTTTACCAAAAATCCAAGCTATGCCTTATTTGTTCTCTACAGCCTGACATTTTCCCATTATTCAGAAATGGATGCTGTAAAAGTTATTTTACTTACAAGATTATCCATCTAAATACAAATTTAACAAAGCACTCATTAATATACTTTCAGTGATCAGTTTATATTCATTCTCATACACTTAATAAGTGAGTTTTATAGCATTGCTTTGAAATGATAATATTATTTCATTCCTTCTGTCAAGATAATATTTTATCATATATTTGAATAATATATAGTAAGTATTTAATCATGCATTTTATTTAAAATATATGCTGAAATGATGAGTATATATTCAATTTTTAACACTTAATCCTTTATCCAGAAATTGGCTTCACAGTAATTTTCAACATTATGTGACAATAACTGTCATATATTGACAAATATCTTTTAGATACTTTTATACTTGAAAAGGCATGTTTTATCTACATATCAGCCATTTTCCCTTAATCAGTTGTATAAATGAGTGAAGCCATAGCTTATGTTTTTATTTTTTAGTCTAATTAAATTAACCTCACAATGCATCCTCTTCCTTTTGCTATATCTATTTACCATAGGCTTGCTTATTGCAAAGTAAAATTATAAATGTTATAAAAATATGCATAGATTTCTACAGTGCAGCATTTCTTCTTGAAGGCAAGTATCACTGCATTCATTGTCTTCAGTATCCTCCTCTCCTTTATTCAATGAGCATATCATGACTGAGCTCCTGCTCTCTGTGCAGCTAGCTTAAAGGCACTGGAGATAAAGCTCAAAACACACACACACACACACACACACACACCACACCGAGGGGGGGGGAGAGGAAAGGAAAGAAAAAAAGGATAGAAGCTTCTGCCTTTGTGGAACTTATAAGAGGTTCTTTAAATTGTGCAACCTATACTTATCCTTTAAAAAAAAAATGACATTCACATTCACAATAATAATCTCAGTTCGGTTGAATTCAGTTTCAGTAACTGTGTGACAGTTGTTCTCCGGTTCTTTAAAATTCAGTCTTGTCAAAGTACCAGGTTTTCCGTGGACAAATGTGTTGGAATAAAGTTAATGTGAACCTGCTGACTGAAGATCTTTTTTGGCCCTAATGTTTTAGGGTTCTCCCACCATGTCTTTCTAGAAGGGGACACGCAGCCCCAAGAGCAACTGATCAGCCAGTCATTAGGGGAAAGCATCCCGCTCGCTCAAGGTCTAGCGAGCACTCTAGTGTCAGAACACTGTGTTCTATGCACCACCTTGCCCCTGGAGGGTCGGCGCCACCTTCTCCGCTTCTGACAAGGTTGCTATTCAGTGTCAGCCCAGCATTCATGTCTTGCCTCCGGGTGTTGGTGTGGTGTTGTACCTTCCTGAGCACTCGAAGCTTTCACTCATTTCGACACCATAAGTTTTAAACCTTTCTTTGTGGCACTTAAACCTCTCCTGCATCCTTTATTACTTGCATCTATCTTCACTGTGCTGGTGGTATCCTACAGTGCTGCCAATTAGCCATCATCGAAAACTATATCTGGCTGTGTTATGTTGTTTCATCTGTGTGTGGCATATTCATATATAATTTATTAATTATGTGAAATCTTTTATGATAAAGTACTCAGAATTAAATATGTATCTGCTTTAAAAGCTGTAAGAATTAAGAAGTAAGCATTTGCATGTGTTCAGTAAAGTCTTAAGGTGTTTTAAAGTTCTCCCATTAAAAACAAAAACAAAAAATGTTTGAATGACAGCAGATGGAGGCCGACTTAATCCTGGGCAGTAGTAACAAATCCGGCCTGCTTCTCAAATTCTCATTTGTAATTTCAGTCCTCATTTTAGTATATTTCATAGCATCTGTTCAGGGTTATTTTAAATACTTTTCAAGGTTTCCCTTACTTAAAAATAAAGAATAAGCAAGTGGTAATGTATAAAAGTGTCTCCAACTAGAATTATTCTTATCATTAAAAGTAATTCTCAAGTATACATCGATTTAACGGTAGCAATTTAGGTAACAGCCTTTCCTAACTACTTTTCTATATTTTAAGATCCAGAGGCTGTCATTAGATATATTTGGTTCCATGCTGTCTACAAAGAATAAGTTGCCCAGATTCAGCTCAGTTCAGGGATTCATTATGCAGAACTATATGTGAGAGAAATTGATCTTTTTCCTTTGGTATTATCTCTTGTATACATACATATCATAAAATGTGTTTGACTTTGCTACCAATCATCCAGTTAGAAGTTTTATACCTGTTTTAATAGTAGTGGGAAGAAGGAAAAGATTTTTGTCTGGCCCTAATGAAAGTTCACCCCTCTCTTTGATTTTTGCCTGCAGAATGCACCGACAAGGAAGTCCAACCCAGTCTCCTCCAGCAGAGACCTCCTTCAGCAGTCGCAGGGGAAGACAGCTCCCTCAGGTGCCAGTGAGAAGCGGCAGTATAGAACAAGGTATCCCATTAAGAGAGCTCATTGTCCAAAAGTCTTGGATTTGAGAACCTCCTCTTTTTATACTCCTCTCTATTAAATCAGTAGTATTTTGATTATATATAGTGTCTTGAATCCCAAGACGTTAACTGGGAAATTTATCCCTAATACCTAGTTATAGTGTCTCATGGCCTTTGCTCAGTTTTTGTTGAGTGGACGAGGGGGTTTTAGATAGCCATGTGACAGAATAAGTGGAGGTCACACAGTTTTCACTATAGTATTTTATATATTTAAGGAAGATATACCTGATTTTTAAAACATACTTTAAACACAATCATTTTAAATGCTATCATACCTTGATTGACAGTATCTCATATTTTTATGTAAGTGTGAAGATGAAAAACTGACCTAGAGCACAAATTTTAATCCCTGTTTTCAGTAGTTCTGTTGCCTAGAGATTCTCTTATTTTAATCATCTATGAATTGTTGTATTTTCCTAAAGAGGAAAGAGAGAGAAAAACAGACAGAGGTGATATGTGTGCAGTACATGTGTGTCAACGTGTATGTGTGGGCATGTGTGTGTGTGTGTGTGTGTGTGTGTGAGAGAGAGAGAGAGAGACAGAGAGAGACAGAGAGAGAGAGACAGAGACAGAGAGAGACAGAGAGAGAGGAGAGAGATAGAGTCTGACTTGAAAGTAGAAACTAAATTCTAAACTACCTGAGCTAAGTTATTTAAATAGTACTTCCCATATGATCTATTTCTCGGTAGGTGAAATGATTTATCTGAAGGTTACCACCCATTTCTTATCAAGGACTTTCAAACAATTTACTGAAATATTTTCTATTTGGGTTGTGGTATAAGTGCAATAGACTGATATTTAAAAATGCATCGAAAATCTTTGTCCCTGTGAAACAACTGATAGGTTAACATTCTGAATATTTTTTCAGCAGTGTTGTTTGGTGGTGATGTAAAACTTGCATTTTACTTCATATTGAGGATGGTTATTAAATTTTCTCACTTAATTGAAATACTAAGTGTATCACAGAAATGTTAAATAACTGTGAAGATAAATGCATTGTTTCAATGACTGATATACATAATTTGTCATGCAAAATACTTGATTATAGAAAATTAGATTTTAAGACTTATTAATAGAGTACTGACTTATTAATAGAGTAATACTGGTGTAATAAACTCTGAATTTGTATTTTTTAAATCATACTTCCTTGTTAATACATCATGCTTTAGTTTTTCGGCTTGCTATAAAGGTATCCATTTAGTTACTTTGGAAAATATGATACTTTATGAAACTCTGACTTTCTTTTCTGAAGTAATAGTTACACGTTTAACAAACTTTTCTTTCTTCTGGAGACATTTTGAGAATATTATTCATAATTAATGTTATTAGCACTCTAATTAACAATAACCCAGATGAAATTATTTAAATGTTTTACAAATAAAAACTGGTGCTTATTTATATTACTCATTCATGAACTCCTGTTGCACAACTGAAAGAACTAGACATTTTGGTGTTTAGATACAAACTCAGTGTTATTGAGCCAAAAAGTCATGTGCTCCTAAAATTCTTTGCATTTCCTCTGGTTGCTAGCAAAACAGTCTCTGGATTTAAAAGCATATGTGGGTACTACATACAATTCTCACATGGTGATACCATAGTGATTTACTATATAGAAGTTAATAATTCTGTAGGATTACTTCTGCAGAATCAATTGGACTGGTATGTTGGGTTTGGGTTTTTAAAGCTCATGTTTTGCTGTTCATACTAATATCACTGTTGATGATGCTCATATTTACAGTTGCCTTTCAGGGAAGTCATCAATTTGTAAGGATTGAATTGAGATGGGAAGAAGGGAATGACTAAGAATAATACTGGTGGAGTTATTTTGATATTTAATATCACAAATACATTAGTAAGCAGTTTTGGTCATTTGAGCTTCCTAAAATACATGATCTTAAAAGTCATATAGGTATAGCTTTTTAAAAACATGGCAACAAGAATGTGTATTTAAGAGATCTTCTTCTGTATATAAAATAGGCCTAGTGTTACTTTGGGAACTACTGGTAAATGATGATACTATCTGCCATAATCTTATGATGGATCTATTTCAAACCAAACAGCTCACATGACAGCTATTTTCATTCTAAAATATATTTTCAAATGTAAATTTCTAATTTGGAGCTAGATAAGATTTAGCACATTTTAAGATCAATTTCAGTGTTGTTAAGGCTGCAGAATTATGCCATTTGTTTTCTTTTGCTATCTTTAGTTTTATCTTCTGTGAAAAATGATGCTGACTGCAGTTTATTAGCAAATGATTAAGCCTCTACTGTACTTGACTTTCTTCTGGTCTTATTTTGTTTGTTTTTTACTTTTGACAAACGGTGATTTTCTATTTTTTAAAAATTGAACTGATAAACAGCTAATTGTTAAGAGCAAATATTTCAAATGTTTTATATTCCTGGATAGTGATACAACTTCTTGATGCACTTACAGAATAATCTTATTTACATAATTTTTGCATATAGTTGTCTACATTATTGTTTTTAGGATATATACCAAGACAATTTGATAGTTTGACTGAATATATGCTTTTCTTATAAATGACATTTACTGTACTCTGTTTGTACCATAGAATTCAATATCTTTTTTAGAGGCTAACATGGCATTTAAAAGGATATGTTTCTTAACTTTTTAAAAAAGTATTTAAGTTTCTTTTAAAAATTGAGAATAGTACCCTGTTTGCTACACAAAATCTGATTATGTTAAAGCAGATTGAGAGGAAAACCAAAGAGTTGCTTACAACACAGATTTTGAGATAATGTAGTTTAAAAAGTAGTTGATAATTTAGGTAACTCTAATAGTTTGTGAAAATTGAGAGGAGAGACTTGTGTAAAATTTCTTCAGTTGTAATTCAACATTGTATTCCAACGTTCTGAGAATACAATGTATTCCTATATATAGTAACGCTGAGGACAACATAATTGGTTGCATAATAATGTATGGTTTTCTATCTGAGCTTGATAGTGCAAACCTATAGTCCCAGCAACCTGGGAAGTTGAGATGTGAAGGTTGTTTGAGCTCAGGAGCTTGAGACCATCCTGAACAACATAGTAAGACCCCATCTAAAAGAAAAAAGAAAAAGAAATATTATTTTCTGAAGCCAACCAAGTGATTTGTGTGTGTGTGTGTGTATGTGTTCAAATGGATATCTTTCAAAGAATTGTTTAAAGAGCATTCATGACAATGTGCCAATTATTTAATAAGACCCATTATTACATCTGTTACTTAAAATTCTGACAATATTCTCCTTCATAAATATCTAAGTAGGACATTCTTTCTCAGTAAATAGTATACCAACAAGGAGGTAGATATAAAGGTTTATGAAATATCTAAGAAATTTAATCTCTAAAATCCAAGTCTTTCATTTTGGAATATTTTAATACAATTAATTTGAGAAAGAAGAGAGGACTTAAATTAGAATATTTTTCTATGTAGAAAATGCTATAGAAGTTTTCACAGTGCAAATAAAATGCATACTATTTAATAAAAAATTGAATTTATTTTTATCATATGAAATGACATCATTTTCTGATAAAAAGTGTTATGAATATTAAGAGTGCTTTTAAATGCATTTGTGATAAAATCCACAATGGGTTTAAGTTAAAGTGTCTTAGAAAATTGGTGCTAAAATATATGATTTTTAAAAGGCAAGAAAAAAATACTGTGGACTATGCCAAACATACTACTATCCCAAATGTCTTTGCTTTATTTTAAATCTTTAAATCGCTATATCCATTTTCCTTTGGTTAATTTAATGCCATATTTGAGACTTCTTCATGGTTTGTCATTGAAAGTTACCATGTCGCATCATGTTACGCGTTTTATTACCCATGCCATTATGTCAGTTCATGTTTCCATGTCTAACTATAAATTTGCTGATTTCTTTCTTTTGTTTCCATCATCATGTGCATTTAATTCATTGAAGAACAAGAAAAATATAACTCTTCCACAAAAGGTAAATATTAATGTAACTTCTTAACCATTTCATCTTATTACTTTTCTTTTATAATATACAAGAGTTATATAATTGTGTTTATTGGAATGGTGAGCAACATTACTTAATAGGTAGCATTCCCCTGAAATGGTTGTGTAGGGTACTTGGTGTTATTTTCTTAGATTATATGTAGTTCACATCAAAGAGAAAATCATTAATACTAAAAATAGGTTTACTTCAAAATTTTTTTAGCCACACTGACAACTAGAAAACAATTCTCTTTAGAAATAATAATTTGCAATGCTGTATATTGACACTATATTATACAATAAGATATATAACACATTATTTGTTCGCATTCCCCTCCTCTCACAAGTAATTTAAGTCTTACCTTCTATTCAGAAGAGCAGAAAATCCCTGACTTTTACCTTCCAGATAGCAGTAATCTTAGTGGATTCTCTAAGCCCCTGCAGCTATGCATCTAGAAAGCAGCTACCTAAGCATGACTGCTCTTGACCTTGATGTTGTTATGCTGAGATACATAGGCGAGGATATCGTTCAGTGTGCAATATTCATACACTCCTGGCCCCCTTCTGACTGTCTGGGATCACATCTTATTTCTGGTATTTGCACTTGAGCTGTGAGTAGGTTTGCAGGCCTCACCCCACATGTACGTGCTGCTCACATCACTCAGTGTCATGGTTGGCCTGATAATTAAATATTTGAATATGAGTTTTCAGCTTAATGTAATAATGTTGATATTGAAAGTTTTTTAATGCTCTATGGCTTAATAAAGGTACACCCACTCTATATTTGAAAGCGTATTGAGTTAATTTGCTGTTCATAATAACCCTCAAAGCTAGTACTGAGAATAGCATTATCCCTATTTTATAAACACAGAAACAAGTTCAGTGATTTCAAGTGATTTTCCTATTCACACTACTGATCTGTAGTAGACTACAATAGAGGTCTTTTATTTTTACTTCAATTACACATTTGATGTATCCTATCTTAATAAGCATAAATTCCAAATAAAGTATCTTAAAATCCTAGTATAAGTATGTGTTATGTATCTCAGTATTACAGAGATACAAAGATAAAATGGGAGATAATATTCAATAAATTATTTTAGTCTGAATTCATACAAATATATTTATATTCATGTACATAATGTATTATAAAAATTATATATATGCATATATATGTGTGTACATATATATATATTCTGGCACGGTGTCTGACATACTAGGCAATAAATAGAGATTAGTAAAAATAAAATGTTATTCAGTGAAATCAAGATATTTGATCCTTAAGTTTTCATAGATTTGTGGCCATTCCAAATTTTTAATTCAAGTATCACAAACAACTTCATATTTGGTAGTACAAAAATGGCCAATATATTTGTTCTCAAATTCAGAACTTTAGTTAGATTTTAAAGATAAATTTTAGCATGATTAAAGCCTTAGAATTTTATATTGGAAATGGATATTGAATAATATATTTATTCAAAAAGAAAAACAAAGACAATGCTCTTCCATATATATTATAATTCTCTAAAAGCTATAATTAGCTAATTAAAACAAAAATCTAAATGTGCTATAATATAAAGTTTACATGAAATATATTTATTTATGACCTTGCTGCAGAGCATGGAAAATTGTTACATGCTTAAATTAAGGTCAGTATGTCCTGGCTGGGAGGTGTTGTCACCATGCCAAGTCTTCCTTGGAGACAGGATATAGAACTGCCTCATTCAGCAGACCACATAACTGGAAACAACATAAAAATGGGGCTGGGGGTGTAGCTCGGAGGTAGAATGCCCCTGAGTGTTCAATCCCCAGTACCAAAAAAAAAAAAAAAAAAAAAAAAAGCCGGGCGTGGTGGCGCACGCTTGTAATCCCAGCATTCGGGAGGCTGAGACTGGAGGATCCGGGTTCGCGGCCAGCCTCAGCTACCTAAGTGAGGCACTCCGCAACTTAGTGAGACCCGGTTTCAAAATAAGGAATAAAAAATAGGGCTGGGGGTATAGCTCGGAGGTAGAATGGCCCGGAGTTCAATCCTCAGTACCGCAAAAAAAAAAAAAAAAAGATACATACAGAATGCAACCCAGAGTAGAGAAAAAGGCTGTACCCTCCCTCTGAGATTTAAAGTAGCACAGGTCAAGAAAGGGTAGAGCAAGTTCAAAAAATTTATTTAAAGACAAATTTTAGACTCAGATACCTAAAAGAAATATAAGGCTTACAGCACAGAAGTCCCTCTGCTCTGTAGTCTCTCTTTTCTGGCATTTGCCATATTTGAGAATTCAGGTTCTCATGATCACTTGCTCCCTCCACAAATGAGGACTGTGACATGCCATTCTTAGCTGACCTTACAGACCACTGGTATCATTATTCAGAGTTTTTTGCTGAATGGTAGAAAAACCTGTCAGACAACCAGTGGTCCTAGTTTGCCTAGACTGAGAGTTTTCCTGAGGTGCAAAGCTTTCAATGCTAAAACCAGAACAATACTAGGCAAACTGGGAGGGTTTATCATTCTAACTATAGAGAACCACTCTATTGATTTTCTGGCATATGTTTGTAGGTTTCAGAAAGGGAAGTTTAAAATACTACTTTATAAAATGTAGATAGAACTTATCAAGCATATACTATATGCTAATGACTTGGCTAAATGATACATATTTATCTCATTATGTTTTCACAAAACCGGAAACATAACAATATCCTCCTTTTCTGAGAAATCTAAAGCTTCAAAAGATTAAAGACTTGTCCCTCGACCAGTCATTCTTTTGGTAAGTGATGGGATAGGGAACTAGATGCTAAATCATGCTCCAAAGACCTTGTTCTTTAGTTTGCAGGCTCTCCAACAGTCAAACAGTTAATTACCTACTGTGCATGCATCTTGACATAATTGTGGTAACACACATTTTATAGAAATAAAGTAATAGGTATTAAGTGGTATGCTTAAGGTAACAAAGTCCCTATGAGACAGGACCAGATTTGGATTCCACAGCCCATGTTCTGGCCCTGTGCCATGTTTCTGTGACGTCCCTCTCTCACAACAACAGCATCTTAGAGAAGCCAATTTAGTTTTCTTACCTTCCCCTGAAGGCTCTAATTTTTCACCACTCGGCTAAATATATACCTGTATTGCCCTTTGAATTGCTATGCAACTTAGAAAACAAATCCAGTGTACTTGAACAGATAACACATCCTTGGACTTGAAAAGTTAACTGAGGAGCTATAAATGTTCTTGCAACTTCATTTACCTTTTAACGCCTTCTTTTATATTGCAAGCTGAGAAATCATATCATTGTAGGCTTCACAGACTGCTTTTAGGCCTCTTAAATTATTCATTCTAAAAGTAAGCCAATTTTTCCCTCTCTGCTACATTTCTTGGACAGTTTTAAAGAGCCCATGAATGTAGTTTGGGGGCATCGAAATAATGATATAAGAAGATCAAAACTGAACCAGAAATTAAATGACTTCAAGGTGAGAAAAATGTTATTGTCATAATAAATTTCTAATTTATATGCCTTTAGAGAGTATTTCTTAAGTGCCTTAACATTTTGGCTTTTGGAAGCAAATTTGAATCATAACAAAACATCACATTATGTTTTCTACAAATGTAAATTTCTTTTGCTATAAAATGTGTGTAATTTATGCACATGAATAGTGACAGACAATTGGAGTCCATATAGTTAAATTATTTCAACAGGAAAGAAGAGTAAATAGTTTTATGCTGCTTTTTGTTTTCTGTCCCACAAATAAAGTATGTAATAATCATAGGAGCAGATCATAGGAGCTGTTAGGGATTACCTCTGGTAAACTCTTATTTTTTAAGTACTACATTCATATATGTCAATAAATCACCTGTACTTTTCTATTTAAATGTTGCCCAAATACTTTGAGTGCTAAATTATGCAAAATAAAATTTTTTATGTAACTATAATCACTGATCTTAATTAGGTGCAATTTATGTAAAAACAAAAACATTAATTTTACTAATATTATATTAGATGGTTATTCTATTAATGGTATTTGAACACTTTATTATAATAGTGTACAATGGTGATATAACATAGGGGCTGATTTTATACTTGACTTTCATTTAAATAAGGAAACTAATGTGTGTGCTTTCCAGAGCCAACGTTATCTTAACTGTCTTCATGTAGTACCAAAGGATTTCAATTTTATTTACATTTTATTATTATTTTAGTAGGTTGTATATTGGGCCAGGTGAATCATTTTCTGTAGGTTAAGATTTTACAGGGGTTGAGGATGTAGTTCTGAGCCAGGGTGCTTGTTTATCATGAATGACATCCTGGATTTCATTTCCCTCATGCAGGAAAAAGAACAGAATTTGGAAGGTGCCAGTTTCTTAATCTTTCAAGCATTTCTTTTCTTGAACATCATTTATGAATACTTATGAAAAATTATTTAGAGCTCTACTACTTAGAGATCCATTAGTAAAAATTCCTAATTTACCCGTGTGTGTGTGTGTGTGTGTGTGTGTGTGTGTGTGTGTGTGTTTGTCAGAAACCTATAACTATAGAAATATCATTTAGCCTTCTCTTTAAACTTTGGGAACTTAAGGGTGAAACACTCCAGAACCAGAAGTTAGGGTTTTGACCTTCTTTTCCCATTCTGCTGATTGAAATGTGTTTATTTGTAGTAGAAACATAAGCTTTAAAATTTCCAGGGAAAGTACAGAGGAACCCAGAGAGGTAATGCAAGTGTCTAACTGGACAACTCTTTGCATTTTCTCTAACATTGTATGTGCTCCAAAAATTGTAAAATTTGGGAAGAAACTATCAAAAATTGAAATTGAGCCAGTAGTGATGGTGTACACTTATAATCTTAGTACTTGGGAGGCTGAGACAGGATGGCAGATTCTAGGCCAATCACAGCAACTTAGGGAGACTCTCAGCAACTTAACAAGACTGTTTCAAAATAAAAATTAAAAAGGGCTGGGGAAGGGGGTGGTTGTAGATTGGAGGTAGAATGCCCCTGGGTTCAATCCCCAGTACCAAAAAGGAAAAAAAAAAAAGATTGAAGTTGAATTTAGCAAAGTTATGTCACATCAAGCCTTTCAAGATACTTCATTGCTACTTATGCTCTTAGAATAATAAAAAGTGATGGATAAACAAGATGCCCTCACTGACTGGTTTTATTTTCCCCCGGAGAAGCCTAACCACTCAGGCTGCTCTTTGTCAAGATTGCAGGAGGAGTTCCTCTGAAAGAAAGCAGTGCTTCTTCTCAAAACCTAGGCATGTTTTACAAAGCTATTTAACCCCAAATAACACAAAAGGGCAAGGTAAATGACAGATCGTTTATCTGCCTTGGATTAGCATTTTCAGTGTTACTCTGGGGATTGAAATCCTGAGCATTGCTTTAGATAGTTCAGTGGAAGTAAACATGTTAAAACAAGACATGGTCATGTGGTTTAGGCAGCAGTGAGATTTGAGTAATTATGCATATATAATATAAATATCCTCTTTCCCCTATACCAATGTTCTATTTCAGTTGTCTATACCAAATATAGGTTATTTGCTTTCAACATTCCTAAAATGTGATATTTTCACTTACCATGTGTTTTTGTTGCAATTGTGTTTCTCATACTGAGTAGAAATTATCTTTTCTATTGCTTTTATATTATGATTGCTTAATCTTTAATATCCAAAAGAATTATACAAGACACAAGGGAAATAACTTGGAATATTTCTACACTTGCAAACTGAAATGTATTTTATCCCAGGAAAATGACCCAGAACTTGGGCATTCATATGTAGTCAAATATTTTAAACATTTAATCTTTATGTATAGTGTAAATGTGTAGGGGAATAGGTCCTCTGAAGTTTAAATAAATATTATAGGAAGGTTGCTTACTCACTTGTATGACTCTCAAAATAAGAATAAACATTAAAGGAATATATTTCTGTAAAATCTAAAAACAAAATAGAAATAGTGATGCAAAATACAAATAGTGATTTGTTTTTTCCTTTATTATTTATAGTTTTGGTGAATTGACAAATTTTAAAATGCTGGAAATTGGGTAACAGCAAAAGGCAAAGCTTGTTTTCCATTTTTGCAAATGTGAAAAAATTTTAATACTTTAACAATACTCTGTTGAAATAAGATAGACTACAGCAGCAGAAGTTGCTCTGAGCAGTCAGTCTCCTTACAAATAAAACTACATGGAGGGATATATCAGAAATTAATGAGGGAACACTGATGAACGGGTGAGCAATGATGGGCCTAGGACTGGAATTCAGGCCTAATCACTTCCCTTTCCCAGGTTCCCAGGTTGCCACATTGTTTTTAAACATATTAAGAGTTTATCCATAGCAGCAATTCTTACTCCTCTAAAGTTTAAAGTACTGCAACCAGAGACTAGTATTGCATTTATAAATTTTCAAATATCCATTTCACTAGAAAGATTATATATATATATATATGTTCTGGGGAGACATACATACACATACATGTATGTGTATGTATGTTCTGGGAATTGAACCCAGAGGCATCTAACTCTAAGATACATCCCCAGCCCTATTTTATTTATCTTGAAACAGGATTTCACTAAGTTGCTGAAGCTAGCCTGGAACCTGTCTCAGCCTCTTCAGGTACTGAGATTACAGGCTCACACCACAGTGCCTCCCTTGATAGAATATTTTAAAATCTAGTTTATATTCAGTCTTTGTATATTTTATATGAATATGAATCAACCGTCTAAATCTTTTTCATTTTTTATTATTTTTATCTCTCTATTATAGTGTTTCTTGTATTTGATTTCCCATATTCAGTGAAGTTACTTTTTAAAATACAATGCTTCAAAGAATGTGTTTCTTTACTGCTGTCAGTAACTGAGGCATGGCAAGTGCTTCATTCTTTTACTTCATTCTACTTCCATACATAAGGCTCCTTGTCACATTGCGCTTCTTGGATGCCTTGGAGCAAGCCTGTGGCTTCACTGTCACCATAGTTTCATTGTATTCCATACAGCAAAGAATTTTTGAATTCATAAAAATATGGCAGTACATTACAGCTAACCAGACAGGCTTAATTATTCTGTCCACATCATCATGTATCACCTTTGACCTGTGTATTAATTAAACTTGATAAGATTCAATCCTCATAATCTTTTAACATAGTTGATAATATAGAAAGTTGGGCTATTTCTGTTCTCTTACTATATTAATATGTTACCAAGGATACTTGTATATAAGATGGTTTAATAATGTATTAATATAGATGATATAGATTCATTTAGGTTATTTTTCCCACCAAACACAAACATTAGAAATTTCAAATTCTGCCGGGTGTGGTGGCACACGCTTGTAATCCCAGCATTTGGGAGGCTGAGACCAGAGGATCCGGGTTCACGGCCAGCCTCAGCTACCTAGTGAGGCACTCTGCAACTTAGTGAGACCTTGTTTCAAAATAAAGAATAAAAGTAGGGTTGGGGGTATAGCTCAGAGGTAGAATGCCCCTGAGTTCAATCCCTAGTACCGCAAAGAAAAAAGAAAAGAAATTTCAAATTCCTGTTAATTTCTACATTAGAGAGAATTGTGAAAGATTTAAGGAATTTTGAGATCAGAGCAAATTCATTTGTATGTAAATGTAGATAAGTGAAATATATCTTAAACATATTTATATCAGTGGTTAAACTATAGTGACACTAACTTACATAGAACTGTAGTATTTATAATATTTTTAAGAAAGTTACAAACATCTAATAAGTCAAAGAGGTTTCCCAGATAATCACATTTTCTTTATAGGTGATATGACAGAAATGCTTCAATGATCATTTAGGGCATATTTATTAAGGACTTTTAAGCCATTTTAAAAATAATTTTTAGTCGTAGGTCTTTTTAACGATACTAGGAAAGAAATAGATCTAGAAAAATACATATACACACAAAGTTTGAAAATGATTTCAGCTTCTTCATAGATAAATCAAAGATCAACTATCTTTGATCATGAATCTTTGATGAATCTCTGAACAGGCTGAAATCAAGTGCAATTTTTTTTTTTTTTTTTTCGGTACTGGGGATTGGACTCAGGGGCATTCTACTTCCGAGCTATACTCCCAGCCCTATTTTCTATTCTTTATTTTGAAACAAGGTCTCACTAAATTGCAGAGTGCCTCACTAGGTAGCTGAGGCTGGCTGTGAACCTGGATCCTCTGGTCTCAGCCTCCCAAATGCTGGGATTTCAAGTATGCGCCACCACGCCCGGCTTGCAAATTTTCTATAGATAAAAAGCTATTAGCAAAGTGTGTAACATGAAGAGAAATAATTACGCTGAGCATGGTGGTGCACAACTGTAATCCCAGTACTTGGGAAATTGAGACAAGAGGATCCCAGGTTCGAGGACAAGACTCAGCAATTTAGGGAGGCCCTCAGCAACGTAGTGAGACTCTGTTTCAAAATAAAAAATAAAATAGGGCTAAGGGTGTAGCTCAAAGGTAGAATGCCCCTGAGTTCTATCCCCAGTATTGAGAGAGAGAGAGAGAGAGAGAGAGAAATAATTATTTTCACCAGAGTCTATATTTTAATACTACCTAGTACTTTCCATAGAAAGTTATAATAAATTGTAGTATTTTGTAATTTATAGTTACTACTCTTACACTCCATACTCCAATCAGAGTCCTTTTTGTCAAGTTTTAGGAGACAAATGTTTTCACAAATGCAGTTCTAATTTAACTCCTAAAAATAGGTTTCAGTCTTATACTTCCTTGATTGTAATGTTGAACTGATTTTCATCATATGTAAAATCATCTGAAAAAAATGCCATAATTTGGGAAAAACCAATGAATATAGAGTAAAGTTGGCTTGAAGAAAAGTGATTTTATTCAATAGTTTTGAAAAACTATATGTACTTTTTATAAGCACATATGCATATTCAACATAAAATTTTTCATTCAGCTTTCATGCAGCTTATAATGAAAATTTAATCTTTTTAACCACTAAAATATAAATGTTATAAAATACAATGTTAATTACATCTTAGGAGTTAGAGAAAAGTTGCTTAGTATAGGATCACACTATCTGCATAGTTGAAATACAGTATATATTGAACATTTTTATATTTTTAATGTATTATGTAAGCTAATTTTTATTCAAAAACTGAATGAAAGTATATTAATATAAAAATGAAGTTTTATTATTGTAAAAATATGACAGTTATAAAATTTTTTACAAAGCAAAACCCTCAAAATTCCCATTTCTTAAAAGAATAACAACTGGTATAAAGGAAAAATAACTGGTATATTAATGATTTTGTTAATTTAGAACACTACCAGCATTCAAGCTGAGTGTGGTGGCACATGCCTGTAATCTCAGTACTTGGGAGGCTGAGACAGAACGATCACAGGTTCAAGGACAGCCTCAGCAAGTAGTGAGACTCTCATCAACCTAGCAAGACCCTGTTTTCAAATAAGAAATAAAACTAGGCTGGGAGTGTAGCTTGGAGATAGGATGCTTCTGGGTTCAATACCAGTACCACAAAAAAAAAAAAGAAGAATACTACCAACATTCAGAATGTTCTTAAAATGTGAATTTAATACTAGGAACCAGAGCAGAATTGGAAAATATACTGTTTTATATTTTAATTTTGCTATTAAACCAAATTGATAAAAAAATTTAATAATTAAATGATGAACAGTAATTATTCTTTTTAAAGTAAGTATCTGAGCTCTTTAGTTTGTGGTTAATTTTACTATATGTGACATAGCTGAGAAATAATCACATTCCAAGGAGTTAATCAACTTTTAATCATTACTATTTGTGTAAATTATGTAAATTAATGGAGTCACATCTTCTGATTCAAAATTGTGATAAATATTCTATTTTACTTGATAAATCAGTCTTAACATTTAGCCTGACTTGCCTATAATCTTATTTAGAGAAATGAAGTGTCCTGTTAAGGTTTATTGGAAATATTTCAAATTCCTCAGACCAGTAGTTCTTGGGATATAATCACCTGTGTCTAAGTAATCATCAACACTAAGAAGTTCATACTAAAGGCAAAAGGTTACAAAACTATGGGATAGTAAATGTCATAAGCAACATTAAATTAATATCATTTGGTGAGGCGAGTTAAGCTGTTAACTGTTTAACTGTTAATTATTTAAACTGTTTATTAAAGTTGAGATTACTCTGAACTACTTTAAGCTTTAATTATAAGGTACAACTGATTACAATTCTCTGCCTTCCTCAAAGATCAAAGCAAATGACTGAGCCCATAAGCAGAGGCACTCAAGCCTTAGGCAGAAGGCAGAGAGGAGATATTTGCATGTTCTCTATATTGCATATGGCTTTCTGTAAATACAAGTCGCATTTTTCCGTGATGTGGTTTCATTTCCTAATTACTCTCATGTATAATTTTACTGTATAATGCTCCTTTTGGCTCCTTATATGTTTTCCAGTAATACATATTTGAACTACTTTTCTCAAGCTTTCTGTTGAAGTCTTCCAGTTGTAACAAGTTATCACTTTTTGTCTTTGAAGTCAACATTTGCAAAGCAAGTGTGTGTCAATGCTTAATTCACATAACTGTGATGTTAGAGATTGAAGATTGTCTAATTTACTGAATTTAGCAAAACAAAACATTAAATTTGTGCTAAAAGTATGACTAACACTTAAGCACAAATTCCAGATATTATCAGCATTCAGGAGGCTGAGACCGGAGGATCCGGGTTCGCGGCCAGCCTCAGCTACCTAGTGAGGCACTCCGCAACTTAGTGAGACTCGGTTTCAAAATAAGGAATAAAAAATAGGGCTGGGGGTGTAGCTCAGAGGTAGAATGCCCCTGAGTTCAATCCCCAGTACCGCAAAAAAAAAAAAAATCCAGATATTATGTATTTATATCTTGGACTATCCCTCTGTACTTGAACACACACTACAAGTTACTTGTTTACTTAATTTTTAAAGCGGGTGTCAGTGATATGTATCAAAGATAATAGGCCATGTGTAAGCATTGCAATAGAAAAATATATTAACAAATACCTTTATAAATTCCAATGGGAGATGAAATCAGCAGTCAAGTCAATTAGATCTATCAACGTTTCCATCATCTTTTAAATCATTAAGATCTCTTGGCAGAAACCCCACAGCATCAATCCTCTCAGTTTTTGTTTTTTCACATGCGAACACAACTATGAATTTTTGAATAATTTACCTTGCACATTAACTTTACGCTTAAGGTATTGCTACCTAAAGAATGAGTTTTAATACCATAACTTTAAACAAAATAATCTGTATCTTTAATGGACTGAATCTTGTACATGTATACCTTCCTAAGAAATAAAATAATAAAATGTTTTAAAAGCTTTTACATTTTAAAATACTGAGCTTGCATGAAATATATTTAGTACATTTCATTAGTCTAGAATTAATTCTGAATTTTATATTCCGTAAGATTATGTGTGAACGTAAATTAGAAAAAAATACTAAATATGACCTGTAAACAAACACTACTATTGATTCTTAAGTGTTTCTTTTTAACTCAATCATTTTAATGTGAGTTAGTGTATCTTAGAGTAGTGACATACTCTTAATTCATTTTTAAGGAGTGTGTCCAAAAGTAGAGAATGCAGGTTTCAAGTACCACAGCACCGAAGATAAAATGTTAATCTCTCAGTGACGTGCCGGCCTTCCTGCAAGATTTTCTCTTGGTCCACAGCTGCTTGAGTTCTCTCCTGCTCTATACTCTTTGGCCACATAGTCCTCTTGGAAGACACTAAGCCCATCCTTGACTCTCAGCTTTGTCCTGGTTCTTTCCTTTGTCGAGCATGTCCACTCCAAATCTTGATGCCCTGGCACAGCTGGTCATTCAGGGCTTAGCTAAAATGTTACTTTGGAAAAGACATTTTATTATTGTGTTTGGTATATAATCAATATATCAACAATCAGATATATGAACCTTTCCATTAACTTTTAAACCATTAAGATCTCTTGGCAGCCGGGCGTGGTGGCGCACGCTTGTAATCCCAGCATTTGGGAGGCTGAGACCTGAGGATCCGGGTTCGCGGCCAGCCTCAACTACCTAGTGAGGCACTCCACAACTTAGTGAGACTCAGTTTCAAAATAAGGAATAAAAAATAGGGCTGGGGGTATAGCTCGAAGGTAGAATGCCCCTGAGTTCAATCCCCAGTACCACAAAAAAAAAAAAAAAAAAAAAAAAAAGATCTCTTGGCAGAAACTCCACCATATCAATTCCCCATTTTTTTTTTCATGAGAGAACACAAATATGAACTTTTGAATAATTTACCCTGCACACAAATGTACCCTTAGCTTTTTATTTTCTTCATTTGCGAAACTGCAAGACTTAAAGGTAGAGTTTTGAAGCTATTTGGTTATGATGAATTCTGACTTAATTTAGCTCCTGCTTTATTGAAGGCTGCAATTATTGACCTCTAAATAGTCACACTTGCAGATTAGGAGATTAATAAAGGCTTAAATGGAATATATTTCTTTACATACTATAAACTAAAGAGCTAAAATAATGTGCCTCACTTTCAAAATTGTATGTGTGTGGTTCATACAGCCATCAGAAGCAGAAAGCTAATCTTTTATCCAAGGAAGTCCATTTCTAAAAATGGAAAATATGCAAGAAAAGTTACTAATTGAAATTTATGATTTAATAAGAATGCCTCAAAAAGTAGATAATAATCAAACAGTTTTTAGGTGACTACTATTCTGAGAATGTTTAAGTGGGTGTGTGCATGCATGTAAGCATGTGCATATATGTGTGATGTGCTAAGTATCTAAGTATGCATATTTGTTTTTGCTATATATGTACATGCAACAGCCAGTTGATTAAAATGAAAACATATTTTCACAGTTAAATTTGGTTTCACACCAGTTATGAAGGGAATTGAAAATAGTTCATATTAGATAAAGAAGTAGGGTACTTAGCTTTTGTTACTAACATTTGTGTTCCCCATTCTGTGTAATTTGAATCATGTTCATCTTTAGATTAACAGTTGCTAGCACTATATATTTTGCATTTCTTTAATTTATTAATCATGCGTTATTTCTAAGTTTTATTTAATTGAAGCCATTTCAAAAGCATTGAAATCTTAAACCAGTCAGTTCCTTGAAGGTGCTTCCATGTTTTAATAGGCTTCCATTGTGTGTTTTTGCAGCAAGCTTAGTAGTGGAGGAGCGAACAAGACAGATGAAAATGAAAGTTCATCGATTTAAGCAGACAACAGGGTCTGGTTCTAGTCAAGAACTTGATCGCGAGCAATATTCCAAGGTAAAATCAGTAGTACCCAACTAATAGTTTCCCTTTTAGGAATGCATAGTGTGTGCAAGATTAGCAGCCCCTGAGTTATATAAGAGTGGTTATCATTAATGATAGTCATGCATCATAATTTCTATCAAAGCCTGAAAAAAAACCTCTCCCTCCTCTTGATATTTTCACAAGATATAACTTTTTTGAAATATTATTTACTCTGAAGTTTTCTGAGTAAAACTACATAAATACTTGATATTAAACATCACTTAATGATAAGATATATGAAGCCATTGTGTTGGTTAAATATCATTTAAATATTACATTTATAATATTAAGATATATATTTATATTTGTGAATACTATTTTGGGTGAATACTATTGAGATTTGTTAGTGAATGATAAAACCTCATGTTATGAGATTTTTTACTGATCTGTCTTTAGAAAGAAAAGTAATTTATTTTAAACTCTTAAAAGCTGAAATTCACACAATTTCAAGTGCCAATAAGCATTTAATTTATATCTCAGTATTATTTTCTAAGGAAAACTAAGGAATTTGTAGGTGCTAATTAATATCTAATACATTCAATTAATATACACAGAATTTTATATTTTAGGAAGTAATTTCTACATACATTTATTTGGTTTATTTAAAAATCTTAAAAATACTGCAAAAGTAGCAATAGCCATTACAGATCAACTTTGTTGTCCTTTGATATCAAGAAGCCCTTTTGGAAGTAATGACCTATTAGAATTCAAAGTAGATAAAACTACACTAAATATAGTTAGTTAGAAATATGGTCTAGAAAAACCTTTTTTTTTTTTTTTTTTTTTTGCGGTACTGGGGATTGAACTCAGGGGCATTCTAACTCCAAGCTATACCCCCAGCCCCATTTTTTATTCTTTATTTTGAAACTGAGTCTCACTAAGTTGCGGAGTGCCTCACTAGGTAGCTGAGGCTGGCCGCGAACCCGGATCCTCCGGTCTCAGCCTCCCTAATGCTGGGATTACAAGCGTGCGCCACCACGTCCGGCTTAGAAAAACCTATTTATTTTTAAAACTTGAAATATAGCCTATATTTTAATAATGAGGGTTCATTATAGAGCCAGACATTCAGTGCCTAATATAAAAAGATAGAAGTAGTTTAAAAATATGATTATCACCCATACTCCTTTGGAGGCATGTGGGAGTCCTGTGTTGGATAAGGTCTGTCACTTTACACCTTAAGTTAGATGCAAAGAGGTTTTCAAAAGACTATAGTGAGAGTCACTGTGAGTTAGGGATGCCAGTTCCCAAAGAGTTTGCATTAACTTTTCAACAAGTAAAATCAGTAAAGCAAAAGAAAAATAAAATCTTGATTTTTTCACAAAGTTGCTGATTCCAGCTCTGTATGTCTTCACTGTAACTTATTCTTTATGATATTGCCACCCAATCAGCTTACTTGTCTGTCTTCTTCATGAATATCATCATCATTTTTGTTTTCTTTTACTATAAATGCAATAAGAATTAGAAGGCAGGATAGTTTAGGATTCTTTTCCCCCCACAGGCACTTATTTGAAAGATTCCTTAAACTGGTAATGCTTCATTCATCAAAGCCAGAAATGCTTTGTTGATTTTTCTATCATTATGTCAAAGAATGAGATCAAACAGAACAGCCAGGGGCAGTGGGGCCAGTACAGGAAGGAAGAAAGAGGTAAGTGAAGAATCAGATAAAATACTGAAAACTTTTTCTGTCCTTATGAACTAGGATTCTAATAATTGATTAGTTGATCAAAAACGTCTACACAATGAGGGGCTGTAAAAGTTTAAACCACCACTAGTACTTGTAGTCATGGAAAATCAAGAGTAGGCTTATCCTTTTGGGGAGATATCAGTTTTCTGGCTCATAGTCATTTAGGATTTGAAAAGACCTGTACGTACTCTACTTCAGTTTAACACTAAGCTCAGAAAGGAGACAATTTATCAAAATTAGTGAAACCTCTCTGTGTAGTAATTTGGGGCTTGGGTGCCATGTTATTCTGCTTCTCTTATCACTGAAATGTGCACATTACTCTAGCTTGATTTAAAAGTTTTCTTATGGCTTCTAATTTACATTTCTAGTCTATCTTTCCTTCCTCCTTTGCATAGACATCCTTTCCTTTTCCCTCTCCTTCATTTCATTTGAATATTTTAAACTCATTACTTTAAAATATATTACTATTATTCTTTCTAAATATATTGATATGATTCTGGTACTGATATTATTATAAACTTGTCATACCAAAATATGAGTTCAAAGAAATGATAGCTTTAAAAACTTTAAGACTACGGAATGGGAAAATAAGTAAGATAAAATAACAAATAATTAGCCTGTGTTTTATTTTACATGTCAAGTCAAAGATGATACATACTTGAGTTAATGTTTCTAATAGTCTTTTGTTTTGTTTTGTTTTTTTGTTTCATATTTTTTTGTATTAGGGATGGAACCTAGGATCATTCCACCTCTGACCTATACTCCCAGCCCAATTTTATTTTGAAAGAGGGTCTCACTAAGTTGGAGAGGCTGGCCACAAACTTGTAATCCTTCTGTCTCATCCTCCCGAGTACTGGGATTACAACAAGCATGTGCCACTATGCCCAACTTCCCAATAGAATTTTTATTAAATTTATTTTTAACAGAATAAAAACATAAAAATTGTACCTATGAATGGGATTGAAAAATAATTTCTAGTAGCCCTAGTAGTTTGATCTAGTAGATCAAACATCTCTCATATACTTGGGAAATTGTCTTTTTTGTTGTTGTTTTGTGTACTTTTACACCAAGCATTTTTAGTTTATTTTACATAATTGTCAGTATTGCCATAAATACAATATAGATTAAATTTTGAACTTTGTTTCTCTGCTGACTCTTCTCTAGTGATTTTATCCATATGACATGTTGAATAAAGCAATACTCCTTCGTTGAAAATGCTGCCACATTAGGAACTAGTAAACTCTCAAAATACTTTTATGTAAACCCATTCTTAAAATACTTTTAACAAACCCCAGTAGAACTAGATCTTTTTTCCAGGGCAAAAACAAATTATCAGATAAATATAATTCTTGAGATGGTTTTTGAAACGTGGTAAACCTTCTAAAAGATTAAATATCCCAACCATCCATCCTGAGTCAGATACAAAACTGCTTTGGTATCCCTGAAATGTGTCATCATGCTATTTTTTCATTGATGTTATTCATAGTTGCATACCTCAACGACAGGTTGAAGTTCATGATTGGAGGGCAAGTTTACATTTAGGTGCTCACATTTTAAAGGGTGCTTAGGTTTCTATGAGCCAGGAACAGCAACCAAGACTGATGTTATGGATTTTATAAGATAGCTACTGAGTGTTTATTACTTCTAAAAACAGCAGCCCTATAATTAGAGCCTTCCTCCCGTCAACAATTATTCCTCTGCTATGATCAGTACACATTCCTCCTAAGGATATTATGTTCCTCAAAATATAATTAAAATATTTCCACTAAAATATTAAATTGTTAGATTTAACAAATTATACCTGATGAAAAATCAAAGTGATTATTTAATTTTTAACATATGCTTGAAAAACTTTAAATGTACTCATAAAGGTAAACAGTAAAGTTTAATTTCATCAGATAACAAAAGTGAAGAAAACTGATCTTGTGTCAGAATATTAGATCACTCTTTATACATACTAGTATAGAAAATTTTATTATGTCATCCTCTTTTTGTTCCTATGCTACAAGAGAAAAAGGTCTATATACAGCCAAGCTGGTTAAGAGATGGTTTATAGAAAAGGAAGAGTTCTTTAGTTGGCAAAATACTTCCATTTATACTCACATATCATTATTTATAATTATAGTACCTCATAGTGGCAGTTGCCAAATGAGGGGTGTCAATACAATGATAGAAAATCTATAGCTGAATAAATGCTTGTGGCATCATATCCTAATTATTTACTATTCTTTCATGACAAGCTATCATGATGGCATATGTGTCTTTACTTTGGATTATAGTTTAGCATATGACTTTCAGAAATAAATATAATTATGAAAAATCCTTTGGAAAAATAAGTTTATCGATATTCAATTACCTGGGAATTGTTTTCATACCTTATGTAAAATTCTTTGGCCAATAAATACATATGAGAGGTAAAGAATTAAAACCAACATTTAAGCATTTTAGGACTCAACTACTTTTAAATGAGTGATTATGAAATAAATATGAGTTCTGAGGGTATTTTTAAAATATTATCATCTTATTTTTTGTATAATAAAGCCAGATTTTAGCATGAGCTTCGGTAGTATATTTTAGGAAGACAGTTGAGATTCATTAAAACTCCTCTGATATGGAGCATCAGTCAATAGATGACTTTTGGGAAGGTTTAACAGATATTAATATTTTTACACTTTTATTGCTCAGAAATCTAAAACTAAATTGCTTGGTAAGAAAATTTAAATACCCAAGTGTTTATATAAATTTTAGTTTGCATTAGAAGTTTTTCTACCTTACCTACAAGCACCTATTATAAGAAAACTGCTTATATATTAGATATTTTGTTATACATAATTGTATAACCTTATTATTTATTACAGTTATAATGCATATGTAATACATAAGCTATTCATTGTGTGGCCCATTGCAATAAAACAGTAAAGTAGAAAGAATTATAGACTAATTCCCTTGATAAGTTTGCATGTTTTAATCTTTTGCCTGTTAATCCCTAGTATCTTAGAAAATTATAAAGATAAATTTAAAAGCATTTAAATATAACATATGTATATATCAAATATTAATATGAATTCCATGTTTTACTTTTAATAGTTTAAGTCTGAAAATAATAAAAGTATAATAGAAAGGTGAAGTCCAGACATTGCCCCTGTTTGCTTTACTCAGTCTGACAGAGCCCCTAGCCTTAATACCAGCCTTTTCTTCTGTGTGCAGAGATATATTTTTTGAAGAAATATGAAAGGCACTGTATGATGTCTTAGAATAAGGAAAATATATAGGTAACTTGAATAGTTTTAGAGATAATAAGTAAAGAAAGGTGGAAGCAGTCTATGACATGAATAGAGTAGAATGTGTACAAAACAGGCAATACCAAAAATAAAACCAAGGAACAGAAAACTGATGTACTAGAGAAAAATAAATAATTCAATTTCAGATTTTAGGCATGTAAAAAATAATTCACTGAATTTGTCCACCCAAGCATTTATAATTTGTGTTCAGTCTGATAAGGCATTTCTTATCATGAAAGGATATAAGATTTTTTTTTAATCAGAAGTCATATGTTAAGTGTTTGGATTAGAATCCACACCTGCTTTTGCACAGGTTCCCTTTTGTTTGATGTGGGCTAAGTCATCACTAACCTCACCATCTGCGTCTCTTGTTTCCATGATCTCATGATGGAGCTCACCCTTTCTTGTTTTTAATCTTTAGTATAACATACATAAAGATCAGTACAGAAGCTGTGATAACGTCTCTGCCAGATCATCAGATAGTGATGCCAGTGACGTGTCCGCCATTTCCCGAACCAGCAGCGCCTCCCGCCTCAGCAGCACAAGCTTTATGTCAGAGCAATCTGAGCGCCCCAGGGGTAGAATCAGGTGAGTTGGCAATGCTGTTACGCTAACTGCTTAGGTCAAGCAGCCGAAACGTCTCATTTAAGTAACTCAGTGGGTTGAACATTTGTCAGTTCGTCTATAGTTTGGTAACAAAATGTTTGGTAGTGTCTACTGTCAGACATAGTTCATTAATACAGTAATTTCTTTAGCAACCTCTCAGTCACATTTGCAGGAGTTCCTTCTAATATGATGAAATCCACAGACTGCCCTTTAGCCCAGTGTTAGAGAGCTGTTTCTGTAAAGGGCCAGATAGTAAATATCTCAAACTTTGCAATACAGTATCTGTCACAACTTTACTGTGAAATCATGCAAATTAAGCTGCATGGTCGTATTCCTAGCTGTATCATTTTGCAAAAACAGACGGTAGGCTTCGTATTTCCTATAAGCTATACTCTGCCCACCTCTTCTTCAGTTCCATGTGATCATTCTGCTTTCTGCGTAGGGGATAGTGGATATGATAGCAAAACACACACATCCTTAGTTGACACTCTGTGAGTCGTAAGTCACCTGCACCTGGTTTGTTAAATCACCAGTAGTGCTTTTGTGTTCTTAAAAGGTGCATACCCTGCTGTAAGGGAAAAGACCTCAGACATTCAAGTGCTGTCTAAAGTAAAGCAGATTCATTATACACAAAGTATATATTTGTTCTTACATAGTTTCCAGGAATAGAAGTTTCATGGAAAGAATTTGGGGTTGACAAGGGACCCAATAAATACAAATAATAAAAAATTAAAAACTGGGACAAATACCTAATTCTCTGATATTATTATTTCACATATTGTTATTTTATGTAGTATTATTGCACATTTTGTTACAATAAAATGCACCCTGATAATTCCTTCTTCCTGGATTTCAATACTTCTGGTTTGTCTGTTGAAGCAAATTGAAAGAAATTATCTTCCTGTGAGGTATTGATTTCAGTCTTATAATTTACATGAGCAGTTTCAACTTATTTTTAGGAAGGGAACAAAGAAGAGAGTAACTTTAAGCAGCTTTACAAGGGGAAGTAATTTTACACAAAGCAGATGGGAGGAAACTACATGTTAGCATATTAGAGCCAATGTTACTTTGTGGGCACAATGCCAATTTAACAAATCAACTTTGAGTGTCACTGTTGTGACAGGCAGCAAAAGATAGAGGATCCGTTGCTTCTTTGATTTATAAGACTTGCTCATTTAATTAAGGTGATGGAGAGAGATGGGTAGACCTAAAAAGGGTAGAAGTTAATTTTTTACTGATAAATCCTTTAGGCACTTTTCTGTTTTCTGCTTCCTTTCCCTTCTCTGCAGCTTAAAACCATTAATAACTGAGAATTTATCTTATATAAGTGGATTGTGTAAACTTAGGCTCTAAAAAGCTAGTAGCAAAACAAGTTTCCTCTTAAGCTAATAGAAGAACTACTTTTTTTTTGCAATCCTATACTTTATGCCAGTAATCTCCTATGTGGTACACATTTGATCATCATAGAATAATGAGGAGGAATAGAGAAAAAAAAATGAGATAAGAGAAGTCTTCTGAAATTCAGTCTGATCCTTCATATAGATTCTTCTCCCTCTGTATTCTCATGGAAATGTGCACACACACACACACACACACCACACCACACACACACACACACCACACATATACACACACACCACACCACACCAGACACACATACACACACACCACACCACACACACACATACACACACCATACACACCACACACACACATACAAACATACCACACACACACACACCACACATACCACACACATATACATGCAACACACACATATACCACACACACATACACCATACACACACATACACCACACACACACATATACACACATACACACACACCACACACACACCACACACACACATACCATACAAACACATACATACACATACACAAACACCACACACACACATACCATACATACACACATACACACAACACACACTCCACACACACACCACACACATACACACACACCACACACACCACACACACATACACACACCACACACACACCACACACATACACACATACCACACACACACCACACACACATACACACACACACCACACACACACATTCTCATGGAAATGTGCATACACACACATACACACACACCACACACACACACACACACACACACACACACTACACACACACCTCACAGAGCTGTTTTTCTTCTATTATTAACCCCATGGTAAAATACTGAGAGATGATGGTTTTGGAATGGGGAAAAATAGAACAAAATAACAATATAAAAACATCACAATATCCTTATTATATGATACAGAATATGGAGTAACTCAAAATACTAGTGTTTTCTAAATAGTGCTTACTACACTTCCCTCCTAAAGATTCACACCACACATTGTTTTCAGGTTTTTTGATTTGGGATATTAATTATACAACAAATGTCTCATCCACTCAGGGCAATTCTATGTGAACTGTAAAAAAAGGTCTTCCCTTCCTCCATGTGCATCCAGCCCATGATAGGCTGCTCAGTTTGTAGTGCCTCATGCATGTTTCAGTCTTGATTGACCGAATAGTTCTTCCAAAATGCTCCAAAACACATCTCAAGCCAGGCACACTTGTAATACCAGTACTAGGGAGGCTGAGACCAAAGGATCCAGGTTCAAGGTCAGACTCAGCTACTTAGTGAGGCCTCCACAGCTGTTTCAAAATAAAGAATGAAAAATAGGGCTGGGGGTGTAACCTGGAGGTAGAATCCCAACACATCTCACATTTTCAACAGTTTATAGGGAAACTATGGTAGGAAAAGATAATAGAATATAATGTTTGTATAGGCCAAATAACCTTTTGTAGATATAATTAATTTAAAAGTTTTTCTAAAAAGTTGTTAAATTGGATTAAAAGACTATTCATAAACTTAAGAATGATTATCACAATATGAAATCAACACTGAATACTTTAAAATAGTAAATATCAATAGAGATTTGAGTTTCTTAGTTTTTCAGTTCTGCATGTACCTTTCCATTTGAATTTATTTAGTATTGGCTTAAATATTTTTCGAGGAATTATTTTATCCAAATACAAAATAAGCATAGTGTATATTACTTAGATATGCCATAATTGATAATAAAAATGCACATATAGGAGAAGCCAGAAATAATTATATTGTGTTTTTTACTGCTTTATTTATTTTTATATCCAAAGACGATATTAATCCCAAAATGTAGCTGAATTTTCATGGAATAGCTTGAACTTTTTTCATCTTAATCATTTATTTATCTCTTTCATTCAAGGCAGACAAATTTCAGATGATTTATACAAAATTATGCTTTAAAAACAAATGTGAGCATAATTCTACAATTGTTCTTAGACATTATATTGCTTTAGAAACTTTTTCAAATCAACAATTTTTCAATAGCACTTGTTTGTGATACATTTTTCCTACTTTACCAAATAAGGTTTTCTATACTTAAGTGAATTTTGGCAAACAAACTCACAAAGAAAATTTGATGCAAATTGTATCATGCCCCTAGGAGAAATATTATTATTAGCAAAAGCAATTAACATTTTCTGTACTCAGAAATATATGGAAGAACTTTTAAGGAGAGGTTATCTTCCATGAGCAAATAGATATCTTGCAACTATAAATTTACTAAAATTTGGCATTTAATGACAGTTGGCATAATAACCAGTAAGTATATGCAGAAGAAAACATTTTTATATTTATTTGGGGATTTTAAAACGATGTAGATTAAAATTTTGAATAGTTAAATTTTTTTTATAGAGAACAAATGTAAAGGTTAATATTTTCTGGAGAAATATTACAGTTATATTTGAAAAATGTTACAAAAATAATTTTAAATTACCCCCGTAAGCCGCAACCACTCTTCAATTCAGTAAAGAAATACAAAATAATGTTTAAAAATAATCTTAAGATATTTTGCTACTGCATATAGATCAAATGTAACTGTAGAATCACTTGCTGGTGGGCCTCTTGCTTGTGCTTTACCACTGAGCTAAGCCTCCAGTGCCCTTTTTAAAAATTTTAGGGTCTTACTAATAAGTTGCCTAGGCTGACCTCACACTTGTGATCCTCCTGCCTCAGCCTCCTGAGTAACTGGGATTGCAGGAGTACACCAGCACATCCAGCTATCATTTGCTCTTTCAATAGCTCAGAAAAATAAATGAAACTTTTATGTGCTTCCAATTATTTTGCCTATTTATATCACTTGTATTCAAGAGGGTACAAGAGGGATTATTATTCTACTTTATATTACTTCAGCTTTCCAGACTTAATTTTTTCATACCTACCAATTGAACTATGGGAAACAAAAAGTAAGATCTATAAAATTACTAAAAAGGAAGAGAGGTTAACATCATGGAAATTAGATGACAAGGAGAGAATGAATCTGACCAGAGTAAAACATATTGCATATTGAAATATCTGAAAAAAATATGATATATTGATCTAGTGTCTCCTTTCAAAGCATCTTTCACATTTGATAAGCTATTACTAATATCATTTCCTTTGAATAAATCAAAGCTGTGAAGAGATGGAAAGAATATTATATTTGCCCTTTAAAAAGACTTTACCTTTATATAAATATGTTAATAAATCATTAACATTAATAATCATACTTACAACCGGGCATGGTGGCGCATGCTTGTAATCCCAGCATTCGGGAGGCTGAGACCAGAGGATCTGGGTTCGAGGCCAGCCTCAGCTACCTAGTGAGGCATTCCACAACTTAGTGAGACCCTGTTTCAAAATAAAGAATAAAAAAAAAAATAGGGCTGGGGTATAGCTCGGAGGTAGAAGCCCCTGAATTCAATCCCCAGTACCGCAAAAATAAAAAAGACCAATAATCATACTTACTACTATACCATGCAGCTAAATCAATCATTGTGTCACATATCTACATTATATGATGTCATATTCATAACAAAATACTGCTCAAGCTATAAATATAAGTAACACAACAGTCTTGATAATAGTAAATTAAAAAATGCTTGGGACAGGTGAGTAACTTCTCCCAGTTAGGTTCTTTCTTGCAAACCATTTAAGACTGTTTTGAAATACAGGAGAGCTGGTACAATTTGAAATAGCTCCATCAGCTCGGCTTTTAACTTTGTATTCTTCCAGTCTATTATAGATTAGTTAACAGATGCATAGTTAAGTTCTGGAAAGGTCAGTAGCTTACTATACAATAGGCAGTGAAAATGGTCAGTTATAGCAAAGTGTTCAAATTTTAAAACAAACCAGTAATATCTTAGCATTATAAGGTTACTTGTGGAAATGATAGTTAGATCTTAGTGATGACTTCTATCTTAGTGTGTGTGTGGGGGGGAGGGTGGATGTTTAACTACAAATTATTCATGAGATTTTAAAAATACATTATAAAACATTTTATTGTTTATAGATATTAGTTTCCCAGTAGCTTTATTTCTTTTGTTACAATTGAATTAGATTATTTGACAACAATTTGAGGTTCTCTTAAACCAGCATCTTGCTATTTAATAGCGAATGAGGCATTCAGCTTCCATAATATAGCTGATCTGTATGGTAATCACAACACATCAAAGAGAAAAGAGTCAAATAACTGGCCCTTCAGGAAGTTTTCATGTGCCGTGAAGTGTCTTTATATATTTGCATATTGGAGAACTGACTGCTGATTATAAACTACCAGGATTATGTCCATTGACAATTCATTATTTTAATGGTCCCAGGTACAAACTCAGGTTATCAACCCGAAATACCTGTTCATTGGCAAATACTTATATTTCTTCAGCTATTAGTTTATTATTTAGAATAGCTAAGGTAACCTTCTACTCTGAACCAATGCTTTCCATACATTGCCTGTTATAACATACACATTTAAATATTGTGATTTATTAAGTATATTTTAAGTTTACCAGGTATTATAGTAAATGATGTACATGCAGTATCATTATTACTTATCAGTACTGTCATGTAATTGTTAATCTCATTTCACACACAAAGAAAGATAAAAGTGAAGCAAACTGTATAATTCACACAGCCAAACAGTGAATTCACAAAGTAGAGCAAGAATTGAGAGCCTGCCAGCCTAGCTCCAAAACATTTTCTTCCATTTAACTTAAACAGTTTTGTAATTTATAGTTTGAAATTTAAGATATACAGGAGGCATAGATAATAACAAATTCTTATGTGCCTACTACCAAGCTTTAAAAGACAAATATTACTATTATAGATGAATCTCTGACCTCCTTTAACCCAATCACATCTCCATATGTCAGGCAGAACCTGCCAATTCTGTTGTTAGTTAAGTCTTTACAAATTCTAAGTCTATTTCTGGCCTACATTTCATGGGTCTAGTGTCTATTTTTTTATGAGTACCACATGATCATAATTAATATTGGTGTAATGCATAATAAATACCATAGTGGGGCAAATCTCACCTCATTCTTTTTATTTATTTATTTATTTATTTATTTATTTATTTATTTATTTATTTATATTTTTTTTGTGGTACTAGGGATTGAACCCAGGGGCATTCTACCTCTGAGCTATACGCCCAGCCCTATTTTATTTTTTATTTTGAAACAAGTTTTCACTAAGTTGTGAAGGGCCTCGCTAAATTGCTGGTGCTACTGCAAACTTATGATCCTCCTATCTCAGCCTCCCAAGTACTAGGATTATAGGCATGTGCCACCATACCTGGCTTCATTATTCTTTATCAACAGTGCTGTGGCTATTTTGTCCTTTGTTCTCACATATTTGTTTTACAGTAAGCATATTAATTTCTACAAAATAAATCTTGAGTGTGAACTGCATTAAATGCATAAATTGATTTGAGGGGGGTTGGAATCCTTGAAGTTGAGTGTTTTATTATCTATTTTTCATTAATTTTATTTTCTACAAATCTCAGTGAAGTTTCAGAATATTTTGTAAAATGTTTACGTATGCATAACTGCTTTTATAGTTAGATATTATCTACCTTTTGATGTTATCATGAATAGTATCTTTTTCATACTTTTGCATGCTGCTCTATTATAGGAATGAAATGAGTTTTTTCTACTTTTTCTTTTTCTTTTTTTATTGGTGCACTGTAATCATACATCTTTGTTACGTACAAGCTGGTAGAGGCATACATGCACACATTTCTCATTTAACCCTTCCTCAATTACTACCCTACTCCCTCGCCCTCCCTCCTTCTGAAGTTCAGTTTAGTGATTGACTTTGATATGTTTGTGAAAGTACATCATGTGCATTAGGGTGCCCCCCCCATCACCTTCAGTTAAGTCACCTAATTTGCTCATCTAAGGTTTCTCCGTCTTTGTCTGGAGTCCCTCTTATGTCCCACTGTCTCCCTAGCTTCTGCATACCTTTTCTAATAATATTATTTAAACCTAGCTGTTTTTCCTGAGATACTGCTTTATCTGCATCTCACCAATTATTATTTGTAACATGATTATTTTTGTGTAATTTTAAATGTATTTAAATTTTATCACATTTAATTTCCTTTTTATTATTTAGAAGTAATTATACATTTCCAAAGTAATAGAGTATTTTTGATAAGCTTTTATTTCTAATTTGCTTGCCTTAAATGGCATTGTGGTCAAGTGAGTTTGGTAATGATTATCTGAATGAAGCTTTTGAAGTTTGATTTATGGCCTTTGGTCATTTTTGTAAACATTACACATATACTTGAGAAGAATGTTCATCTCTAAATGGTAAATATATAGCTATCCATATTTTTAATACATGAAGCTTATTTATATTCTCTAAAGCATCTATTGCTTTACTAATCTTTTGCCTATTTTATTCAGTGTTTACTCAGAATACTCAGTTAAAATCTGATTAACCATGATGAAGATTGGCCAACTTCTTTTTTATTCTGTCCTTTTTTCTTTATATGAGATTATTAAATCAGGTCATTTCAGAGCTCATTCATCTTCATGATCATTTGACTCTTTCATCAGCATCTATTAGATATCTTCATCTTTTCTTTAAAATCAATTTTATCTTCCAGACCAAAAAAAAATCTTTTTAAATGTGTTCAGTCTAACTGTACACATCTATATAACATCAATCTTTCTTTGACCAAACATGTTAGTTTCGTCTCTTGTAAACAATATATAACTAAATTTGCATAGTTTTGTTCCAGGTTCACAATGTCCATCTTTTAATGGTCTGTCCTATTGATTTGCATTTATTTTGATTTCTAATGGATTTGGAATTATTTCTACTATTTTCTGCCTTCAATTTTTTATTATTCTTTTTCTTCTTTCTTAATTGGTTTTAATGGAATTATTTTTATTTCATTTATTCCCTTCATTACTCCGAAATTATACTCTTTCTGAGTTTTACTGTCTAATTTCATATCTCAGGGATATGTTTAGTTAAATAGTAAATTTAAAGTTAATAAATTACCTTTATATCCTCCTACAGAGTGGGGGGGGGTGACTGTCATGCACTTTCAGTCTACCAACATTCTCTAGAATTTGCAAAAATTTGCTTAATGTTTCAATTCTAAGGTGGTTTCTTTCTTCCATTATTTCATGCTATTTTTCTTCTAAATGTTTTACATTGACCTACATATTTTCTAATTTTTTTGTTGTTGTTTTCTTGTTTGTTGCCAGCCATTCTTATTGTATTGTGGACCTTCATTCTGAGATCATTCTCCTTCCTGAGAAATCATTCATTAGAAATACCACCAGTGAGAGTCCCCAGATTCAGTCCTTAGACTTGGATGCATGCTTTACCTTAATTGTTTTTTAAGAATTTTGATTTATACAGGGATTTTGGCTCTACTTTCTTAGGAGTCTGAACCTGAGCTTTTAAATTTCCACCTGCAAAAACCAAAGACCCATCCATTTACCAGCTTGTTTTCAGTTACCTGTTGGTCACCTGGCTAGCGGGATATGCCTTTCTTTCTTGAGAGCTGAACTTTGTATTTTAACTGATATTATTTGCATTTTTCCCATCATTTCTAGGCACTCGGGGATGATTGAACTTTTCAAAATGTATAATCTATCACATTGCCAGAAATAGAAGTTCATATTTGATGTACTATCTTTCTGTTTTCTTTAAAACTCACCTAGAAAGAAATATCATTTAAAAAGAAAACTAATATGTAAGGAAAATATGTAGATTTTAGTGAAAAGTAAGAGGAATGATGGCCCTCGAGACTTTTTCTCAAATAAGAGGGTCAGTGCTAGGGCAGTGTATACAGGTTATGTCTTGATCTGGAGGTGAGATCCAACATACTCCAGGTAATAGCAGTCAGGAAGACAGAGGGAAAGATGAAGGGAGCTGAAAAACTCTCAGGAAGGAAGGGGACTGGAAAACTCTCAGGAAGGAAGGCTGCTCCTGCAAAAGCAGGAGTTTGAATCAGGAAGGACTAGAAGCTAGGGAATGGAGGACTAGCCTGAGAGTCAAGGGTGATTGCAGCCAAAGCCCAGGGAGAGATTCTGGGGACTCAGGATGTTGAAATTTAAGGGGGGCGGGGGAGTGAGATTGAAAGAGTTGTTTTTTTTTTTTTTTTTTTTTTTTTTTTTTTTTTTTTTTTTTTTTTTTTTTTTTTTGCGGTACTGGGGATTGAACTCAGGGGTGTTCTACCTTCGAGCTACACCCCCAGCCCTATTTTTTATTCTTTATTTTGAAACCGAGTCTCACTAAGTTGCAGAGTGCCTCACTAGGTAGCTGAGGCTGGCCGCGAACCCGGATCCTCCAGTCTCAGCCTCCTGAATGCTGGGATTCCAAGTGTGCGCCACCACGCTCGGCTTGAAAGAGTTGTTATTGATCATTGAATGACTAGCGTCTTACAAATCAGAATTCCATTGGCATGACAGTATGAGGACTGGCAGCCTTCTTCTGTAGCCTGCTTTTGACTCACATGCCAGTCTCTGGTTCTTTCGGCTAAGGCTTGGGATTATAAATAAGTAACAGTGAGAACATTGACAAGTGCACAATTTCTGTAGACCTTGATTTATTTTTCTGTTTAGCCATGAATTTGTTTATTCATTCACCATTTACTGGATGCCTGTTGTGTGCAAGTACTGTAGTTGATACTCATTATCTGATGCAAAGCAAAACAGACAAGGTCCCCAGCTCTGTGGTTTTAAGTGGATCTGAATGCATATACTATTTTACATTATAGTATAGTATAAAATAATACAATAATCTCCACTTGAAAAATGAGAATCATACTTACCACTCCTTACCTGACAGGATTATGGGGGAATGAAGTATATCAGAATTTTTAAAAAATACAGCATTTTGCTATATAATGACATCTCAGTGACTGAATACATGATATGAAGTATTAAATGAGTTATTTTATACATTAACAGTCACCCTTAAAAGTCTTCAGGGCCAGATAGTAACCATATAGTGTGGCATAATGCTTTTCAGAATTTGAATTTTGACTACTACTATTTAATGTTTCTGCCTAACTGTGCCTTTTGGTCACCTGAATGCATGTAAATGTTGACTTTGTTTTACTGCAGGGGAGTTTTCCAAAGTTAAAGAGTATAGGTGTTAGGGTGAAATTTGTTGTCTCCAAGAATTGCCTTAGAGACAATGGAAAATATCTATGGAGGAAAACAAAGAAAGAACAAAACAAACAAACAAGCTAACAAAAAGCTACAGAATAAGGGATGCTTAGGCTGCAGCACTCCAGCAACTGCAACTAAAGCAATTCTACTAGTATTTGTTTGACATATCAAAGATCTGTGAAATAGCTTGCTTTTAGAAACATGGTACTGCTAATTTAAAAATATGTTGAAAACCAAGCTGGGCATGGGGACACAGGTCTATAATCTCAGTACTTGGGAAGCAGAGACAGATGTATTGTAGGTTTGAGGCCAGCCCCAGCAACTTTGAGAGAACCTTAGCAATTCAGTGAGACCCTGTTTCAAAATAAAAAATAAAAAGGGCTGGGATTGTAGCTCAGAAGTAGAATGATCCTGGCTTCAATCCCCAGTACCAAAACAACAATAAAAATTATTGAAAATCAAAGCATGTGGCACACACACACAAAAAAATGGTGCTATGATTTTCAATGAAAAAAGTAAAATATAAGATCAAGTTCTACTTTTTAATTATGGACTTAGTATATGAGAGGGGGACTCTACCTCTGAGCTACACCCCCAGCCCTATTTTATTTTTTATCTGGAAATAGTCTTGTTATTTTGCTGAGAGCTTCACTAATTTGCTGAGGCTGATCTCAAACCTGTGATCCTTTTGTCTCAGCCTCCCAAGTACTAGGATTACATGCATGTACCACCACACTCAGACAATTGTTAACTTTTTTGTATCACATAGTACCATAAAATACATAGTCTTTAGTATACTGAACTAAGAATTGACAGTAATTTCAAAAAAACGAATGAACATACCGGTCTATATTTGTCTGTTTTCTTTCTTTTTATATAACACACTCGGTGTTTGATATAAATATTTATTCCTTTTTGTAATTTTAGCTTTACATATTATAATGCAAATTAGCAAGAGAAATATATTTTATTTCCAAGTGTATTACTTCAACTTCTGTAGTTAACAGATTTCATACCATTTTTGGTATCTTTTAAATTTAAAGCAATAGCTGTTAAATTTAAAACATTTTTCCTATATCATTTTTTGTTCATTTAGAAAATTATCACTTAGAGATATGTTTCTTTACTCATCTTAACAAATTATCTTGATTTCAATTTTCCTGTCTTAAAGCATAGGCATGATAACCATGTGCAGATTAATTAATATTTATTAATTTAATACCTATTATATATGCAGCATAGAAAGCAGACACATTAAGAGGATATATATGATAATTTCCTATAATTTGTAGAAATATTTACATGGTTTTCTAAATCATCCAAAATTATTACTTGCCTTCTTTAATTCCTATGTAAGCTAAAAACAGGTACAGTAGGAAAGCATTTGTATGTGTTCATCTTTAATTTTATGAGCGTGTATCATTTGTAACTCATTTAAAAAATTTAATGGCCCATATATGATTTAAGAGATTTATTTTTTCATATATTAGTTTTCACTGAATGTTACACACCAGCTTTTGTCAGGCCCTTGTGTGTACATATGTGTATTTACATATATAAATATAAGTACATGTATATAATAAAATTTATAATAGGTTGGAAATATATTTCTTGAACAAATAGAAAAACAATACTAACTTATTACTACTTGAACAAAATGATGATATTCTTTTTGCCCCACTACCCAGTTCCCAAATCAACAGACTGG